>CABHPH010162165.1:0-63785 GCA_902168325.1 Peromyscus nudipes | reverse complement strand
TTTCTTAGAACTGTATTATTAGTAAACTTCTTTGTTCCAGAAACCAAGGAGAAGCAGCTTCAAGGAACCCTTTCTTGTGTAGCTTTTGAAGGGCAGGAATGTGATTGTTTCCTGAGTTCAGAGATGGGCCCAATGGAAGACCTTGAAGCCTTTGAGTTTATGGTGAGAACCAACTGGTAGATTCCTGCAGAGACATGTCAGTGGCTGGACTTCTGGAAAGTTAGAAGCAGAGAGGAGAGTGGTTCTCAGGAGACAGATTACACCTGAATCACAGTAGTTGTAATTACATATGGGCTTAGAAAAAAATTCTAGGGGGTAGAGAAAGCAGCAACACAAAAGTATGGAAGAGAAAATGCTACATCAGAGCTTGAAGCATCAATCTGAAAAGTGCCACTGACAGGCTTGCTGTGTCTCTCCCTCCTGTCTCTCTGAGTACCAGTGTTTGAAGAGCTGCAAAGGACTGAGTGCAAGTGAATACTGGAATTCTGACAAAATGGATAAATCCATTTCTATATTTGAGCTTAGAATCTTATTTTATTTCCTATCGCAGCTGGAGCCCTGGGGACTGGCACAGGGTTCTCTCTGTGGCTAAAAGAAAACATTTCCTAGTACACAAGTAAAAGGAACAGCGGGGGGAGAGAAGTTGGTTTCATATTCTACATCACAAGGCATGTTCATCAAATGGCACTGCCTGAACTTGATGTTCATAAGCCATCCGCAAGCCCCCAGATGGTACCACTGGCTGCTGCTTCCATTTCTCAAGTAAGCTTGTTTTCTCACCGTTTTCTAATATAGCTTTTATATCTTCTGTCTCAACTCCAGTCTCCTTCACTTCTCCTTCCCTTTGTGTCCCTTCCTTTCTCTCCCCTGCCTTCCCCCTTCTCTTCCCTTCTACAGTCTATCAGCTGCTAATTTCAAGTACATCCCAAATTGGTCCATCCCTCTCTATCTGTACCTCCTATGTCTCACCCAGACTTTTGCAAAAGCCTCTGACTTCCCACCAATGTTCCCCCAAACCCCATTCCACACATTATTAAAAGTGATATTCCAAAATTGTTAGTGTCACTCATATCCTTTCTAAAGCACTCACCAAGATTCTGTTTCCTAGCCACTGGGTTGCCCAAACATACTTCAAAAGAACCTTTAAATAAGCTGATTGATGACTAGAATACCCAAGTGCCCGTGTCCAAGCACAAATGCTTCTAACTTTCCAGACCCTGTCCAGTAATGCTCAGCTCCTAGGAAAGGGCTTCATCACTCCATTCCATGAGTCCTTTGTTCCTGTGTCTTCCTGATGTCTGTCACAGCACTTACCTATTGTTATCTATGGGCTTACCTATTGTTACTTACCTATGTTATCTACTTACCTATGTTATCTATCACAGGCTTACCTATTGTTATCTATGGGCTGCTCAATAGTCTTTTCCTCAATGTTTTAGGATCTTTAAACTGAAGGATTTTGGGTGTCTTTTACTTGCCCCTACCCACTGAGGAGGATAACGAGTGAGGGTCTGGAGGTGAAATTTGATAATATGTGAAAAATATGTGAAAGCATGGCTGTGACTTGAAATTCATTAATTATCCTGGGCATTTTCCACATAGAACAATGACTTTATTGGACCTCAGCTACCCAAGGAAAGGAACAAAACAAAAAGTTAGACCACAGAATAAGCCTTTGCTTAGAAGGACTCAAGGAAGCCACAATGGTTAAATGCCAGCTTATTTGTGAAGCCAAACAGGAGCCTAGTTAAAAAAAAAAAAAGACTGATGTCCCATTCTTGACCAGGTTTCAGCCAGAGGTGATGTTGAAATTGTGTGGCCTTTTTAGCAGCTAGCTCCTTAAGAAAATTATATAGATGGGACACTACATAGGACTTGATTCCTTGGGACGTTGATTTGGATGGATTGAACATCTACTTAGGACTCGGTGAATAGCAAGTTCAGCAGAAACTTAGTCATCTCCCTGTATAGAAGTAGGACTGCCCCACCAGGCATTTCCTGCATTAGTTCAGTTTTCAGATTGGAAACGCCCCAGAGGCTGGGTCAGCCTCCTTCTGGGACGCAAAGCCCTCCCAGGTGGACCTAGGCCAAGATCATTACTTTCCTTCTTAATCCACTTTGTGATGTTGGCTATGATTTCTGTCTTTTCTTCCTTGTAAAATAAAACTGTTTTTCTACTTAGATAAATCAATGTAGTCAGCTAGGGTACATGCCAGAACTAAATGATTTTGGTGTGCTATAAAGAAACAAAATAGACTTTTATAAAACCTTTAGATTGAAACTGACTTCTTCAAACTACACACATTAAGCCCATTTTATTACACAGTAACCAAACCACACAGCTTCAGGAGGGTGGGATAGGGTGGAGTGAATCCCAAATCCTCAGTGGCTTCTACACATGTTTAACAACCATGACTTTTTTTTCTCCAGCTAATACTCTTTTGGACATAGACTCTGACTCAGATTAGGTGCTTAGTCTTTTAAAAATGCTTACACAATGTATCTTACAAACTTCACACTATAGATGTTCTGTCAAATTTTGTAACTACTATAGTCTTATTCTCATTAGAATAAATAAATGATATGGATGTCAATAATCATTATAGGAAAGAAATTTATATCAAGACTCATAGAAAAGTAGGTTTTATTTCCTTGCTATAAAACTTTCATAAGTAAAGAATGAAAGAAAAGATGGAAAAGGAAAAGAGAATAAACTGCTGGCTGATTAAGTTGTTCCTCTCAGTCTCCTCAAAACAGTCAGCATGCTCTTGACCTCTCTGTGTACATCACCCCAGTCTTCAGGCAGCTCCATCTTGTGCACCAATTCTTGGGTGCAAGAATAGCCTGGATAGTGCTTCCAGAATTGCATTCATGGTTTTGCTAAATAAATATGAAAAATATTTAGGTCCTTTTCTGTTGTGATAAAATACTATGACCAAAATCAACTTAGAAAAAGAAAGGATTAATTTTGGATTAGGTTCAAGAGAGGTGGAGTCTACCCTGGTGTGGAAGCCATGGCAGGAAGAAGGGAAAGTACAGAGTTAGGAGCAGGAAAATGGTCACATTTTCATCCATACACAGGAAATAGAGAGAGAGAACAGGAAATAAGGATTGGCAATAAACCACCTCAAAGTCTTCCCATAATGGCCTTCCTCATCAAGGCTCTATCTCCTTCAGGTTTCATAACCTTTCTAAGCAGCACTACCATCCAGAGGGTGAGGTACTTCAAGTGTTTAAATATATGAGCCTATGGAGAATAGTATTCATTCAAGTAACCATACCCCAGAAACTGAGAAAATAGTTGTTAAGCGAAATGGAAGCCTGTGGTTAGAGAATTTGTAGCCCAAGTCAGCGCCTGGGCATCTTGGAGTACCAAAGTAGGGTGCAGGCTTGATTTGTAACCTCATATCTCTTATACTCAAGACTAGAGAATTCTGAGATGTTCCAAGAAAGAAACGCATGGAGGCAGACCACTTACAGAAATTTAAACAAACATGCCTCCTCCTATAACTTCATCTTACTTCAACAGCCTAAAGTTTAGAGTTTTTACAAAAGCAAAGCATAAAACAGGCTGAGTTCCTGTGTGAAGCCACATCTTACAACATTAGCCTAAAACAAGATTTGAGGATTCTGATGTAGAATTTCCATTCTCTATCTATTTTCTGAAATATAACCAATGCTGCCTTATTTAGTGAATAGTGACTCTTGAGTCCCAATAAGTGGGTTTACTTCCTCAGTGGCACTCAGTTTATGAGAGTTAGACTCTAGGACTGTGTTCCTGGGTCAGAATTCCCTTAAATATTCCATCTTGTCTTTCATCTTAGTAATGTTCAAGGACTTCAAAAATACATGGATGTACATTCAAATGAACAAATCTGTCAATTAAAAAACTGACAATGTGGTAGACAAGATAAGGTACCTGGAAGGAGGTAGGTATGGTCACTATGGTCACACTTGATTCCTTCCAGGGTGAACTTGGAAAACTCATGGGCAACCTGTGATCTGGGTATAACTCACTGGGAGGCAGCTCAGTGTAAGAATTCCCTAAGCCTACCTCCCTATATTACTCAGGTAACCAAGAGCACCTAGTCTTCCCATGTTTCATGCAGTACATACATCATCCAGGAATAACAACAGCTTCCTTCTGAGCTGTGCTACTTCTATACATTCACATGCACACACATATTCACACACACACACACACACACAAACACACACACACACTCCATCCAAAAGCTTTCACCAACCCCAGTCACAAATACCATGTGGCATGAAATTTCCTCCATGTGTATAAAGTACAAATGTAAAATATACATGACCCCTTTAGCTCCTTAATGGGTCTGTAAATATATGGATTGATTTAGAAGGCAGTGCTTCAGAAGAGATCATGCGACCAACCAGAAGGCAGCAAAGCCAGTCTAGTGTGGATTTTTGTCAGGCTGGGCATCCCCCACTGGCTGAATCATGTATCCCCAGGCTCCTCACAGTATGCAACTCAAGTTATGCATCACTGAATGTCATGAATGATAACTTTGAACAGTTGACAGTTGAGTATATTTAGTCCTCAAATTCCAAGGAATCCTAGAGTCTGGAAGAAAGAAAGTACATAGCAGGCCTGAGACTTGTTCTGTGTAGCTGGATACATCTTTCCCACCTGCTAGTACCCAAATAACCAATCAGAGGCTTAATATTAATTACAAACTATTTGGTCTATGGCTCAGGCTTATTGCTAACTAGCTATTACATCTTAAATTAACCCATTTCTATTAATCTATATTTTGCAATGTGGCCGTGGCATTACTGGTCTGCTGGCATGTTGCTCCTTGGGTGTCTGCCCTGATTCCGCCCTCTTCTCCCTATATTGCCCTTGGATTTCAGGTCTGGCTCTTTATCCTGCCTTTCCATAGGCAAAAACAGCTTCTTTTTTTTAACCAATAGTAGCAACACATATTCACAGTGTACAAAGACCATCCCACAGTAGTTCTGTGCATCTTACAATGTTATGAACTTGAATGTGCATCATTGATGAGGACAGCAGTACAGTGGCAACTCTATTCATCAACCCAAAGAGAAACCATGTTGATAGATCAGGCACTATCTCACTTTATAAATGGACCCATTAGAGAACCAGACATGGTGGAAAGCATACTTAATGCTGCCTCTAAGTAGCAAATGAGTATCAGGGACAGATTTTACTAGACAAGATAAATGTCTTTTTCTCTTTGGAAAAGATGGAGTGTCACCTAAGAGAGAAGACAGTTCTGCACAGTGGTCACTAGTGAAGCAGAGAACTGTGCAGTGCAGTTCATTTTTCATGAGCATGACAATGTAAGTCTAATTGTGACCAACCCTTCAAAGAAAAGTAGACTCTATACAAGTGTCTCAGATAAAAATACGGGTAGTCCAGGATTTTCTGTTCCTGTCTGAATGATGCTGACTCTGAGAGAGCTGGCAATGATTGATTCTAACAGTACCAATATGTAGGGCACATTACTGCTAAGCTATGGAACATCATTTTCTACATTAAAGACCAGACCAAACACATCATAAGGAGTTCCTACATACAACTCACAGTGTAAACAAGTAAACCACATTGGTTTCAAAGCTGAGCTTAGGATTCTCAGGATTTAGCCCTCAAACATAAGCCAGAGCCTGCTTACAAGAGATCAAACGCTTCAAGGTGAGTGATACCTTTCAGGCATAAGCTATTCTAGTACGATTCCTATTTGTAGCCTTGTTTAGGTTACTTTCTGCCTCTTTTTTACATATTTAACAATACGACTATAACATGAAATTGCAGTTTTCATCAAAAGTAGTAAAAAAACAATTAAAAGTGGTAAGAAACATAAAAACCATCAGCTACCACTGAAAGTAGTAAAAGCATTCAAGAGGCCTTCAGCCAGGCTGCCCCCCCAACACACACACTGTAACTATCGCCTCCCTAAAAAACTAAGAAAACGACAAATAATGTCCAAAGTGGAATCCCTATGGCCCACGGCTGTGGGACCACCCAGAAGAATACAACAGTGGCCATATGAAGGGCAACATTCCTGCTCCATAGTTGCCAGCATAGCTGAACGCCTTGGGATGTTTCTGGAACAGGAAAGTCTTGGAACCACTGTCTGTCTTATATTAAACTGGAGCTCAGAGTCCTTTTTGCAAGTGGAGATGGAACTGGAGATCAAGTTGTAGCAAAGGGCCCATAGAAAGGGCAGCTGATCATTCCACTGACCAGCACCCTTTGGAAGGTCGCTGCAGCACTGATTTCTAAGTCTTACAACCCAGGTTGCCCTGGAGCACACAGTGAGCCTCTGAGGGATAGGGCAAAGGCATATAGCAGTCACCCATGCAACATCTCCTTCCTGAGCTTCACCCCTGCTCTGCCAGGTGTACACAGACACAGTCCTTACAAATGTCACAGCACCAGCACCTAACACCCATCCTGTCATGAGGAGCCTTGTAGTATGTTAGCCTTTTTTGCATTTAACATATTTTAATAAGCTCCAAAATACTTTTACATTTGAGAATAGAAAAAAAAACAACATAGCCACGTTAATTTTTCAGCTGCATCTTGAACTTCAATTTACCTATTTTTCACAAAGAAATTCTCTCTCTCCCTCTCCCTCTCCCCTCCCTCTCCCTCTCCCCTCCCTCTTTTCACTTCTGTTTTTCTATGTCTGCCTCTGTCTCTGTCTCTCTCTTCCCTCCTCCCTCCTTCCTTCTCTCTTTCTCTCTTCTTTCTTTCTATCTCTCCCTCTCTCTCTCCCTCCCTCCCTCCCTCTCTTTCCCTCTTTTTTCTACCCATTTCTCTGGCACACATACAAGTAGTCTTTGCTTCAAAGAATTTTTCCCATGTGTACACAGATATTGTTTGAAATGACCAGAGTAATCTTTAAACATTTTGAACCTGAAAATATCTGACAGTAAACAAGGAATATAATGAAGTTGCAGATCCTGTCCAATATTTTCATGGGGATGTCATCAACTTGAGTACATGATATTCCCCACAATGGCTGTCTGTGAACACTGATCTCAAAAACCTTAAAGGCTGATACAATCTCCTCTCCTTTCTGTTTTCTTCCTCCAAGCACACTTGAGCTTTGACTTCTTAAGGTCCTTCACCCCTGCTGCTATTTATGCTTGTTTTGCCCTCTCTCTTGCCCTGTCTAGCTCATGTTTTGTAGCTCTGGCATAAACACAATCCTTGCTCAAATCATCACCTTTCTCTCTGGCCTTGGAGCTGAATTACTCAGCAGTGTTATAGGAGAAAAATGCATCCTGCTGTGCCTGATGCTGCCAGCTGTTCAGTGATTCCCCCAGTGCTGCTGTGGAGGGAGACCTGTCACATAACTTCTATGCCCTCCCATTCTGCTCATGCTTCCTTGCTGAGGAGGCTTTCCATTACTCTGATATCCCAAGCACAGTAAATTCTGTAGCTTCTAGCTTACCTGTGAGAGCCTTTGTTTCCTGGTAGACTTGGCTTCATTGTCTTCAGCTATGGAACCATATGTTCTTAGTCTCTCTGTTGCCATCTTCACATTTCTTCCAAGGCCAGCTTCTTTTAAAACTGTGTAAAACTATCAGCTCTGTTTCTTCCTTTTCTGTTCTTTTCCCAAGCAGCTCCAGTCATCTGCCATTTTCTGGAAGAATTTCTTCTTAATGGCCTGCAGACATTAGGTAGGCCCCTCCCAGCACTGGTCTCAATGGAATGAGTAGCTGTCCCTTCAGCTGTTCCTTGGCTTCACTAGGTCGCTAGTCCTCTTAATGCTTGATGAGATCCCTAAAGATTCCCATTTCTTTGGAATCCATCCTCTTCTCTAGTCATTTTCTTCTCTGCGCTTCATCTTTGGGTTTTCCCAGTTATAGCTATAGCTGCTTGTGGAAGGTAAATCCTAATGGCTTGACTCAATGGTCACTGTAGATGCCATGCACTCATCTCCCAGCACAGTATCTGTACTTGGGTTCCTAATATCTCAAAACTAGCCCCATCTATAATCCTTATCACTGCCAACAGTACCACATCCATTTCATCACTCAAACCAGGAAGCAAAGACTCAACTACAGACTCTTACAGTCCTGCTGCTCACAGCCATCCACTAAACCCCATGATGTCTCTTTTGAATAGCTTGCCCCTTTCCTGTGCCTGATACATTCCTAATTCTCTTCTCTTCACTAGCAATATAGTATTCTCTGTTTGGAGCAGTCATGCTCAACCTTGCTAGTGCTCCAACTCTTTAACACAGTTCCTCATGTTGTGGTTACCCCCGACCATAAAAATATTTTATTGCTATTTCATAACTGTAATTTTGCTACTGTTATGAATAATAACCTAAATATCTGATATACAGGATATCTGGTATGCAATGGCCAAAGGGATCATTACCTTCAGGTTGATAACTGGTTTAGAACCTTCTTTTGCTTCCCTATATGCCATGACAGGGCTTTCAACTTCATAGTTCCATTCTTGTCATTCCCTTAATTCTATATCTTGATACACTTATCATGGTGCTGATAACAAACAAATACCAGTAACCAAAGAATAAAACCAGCTATTGGATAACATAATATCTCAGAATTTTAAGGTGGAAGTCTGAGCCATTAGTAAGTTTTGAAACCAATATAATGAGTCTCCAAAAGACCTAAAAGAAAGCAAAACAATAAGACTATCAGAGAATCTTTCAAAGCATAAGAATAAACTTGTGACCTTTTGTTTTTGTTTTGAAGGTTTCTATGATATGCATACATGTGTATATAACAGACTGCAAAATTATAGTTGTTCTTTTTTGGTTTTTATATTAATAAAACCATAGATTTGCTTTCTCCATAACTACATTCTAAATATTTGTCCTTATACCCACTAATAAGTGTAGGAAACTTCTCTTTGGAATAGACAGAGATCTTTACAGAAAAACACAATCCATCAAAATGCAGAGTTGTGGAGCCCAGTCCCAACAGATATATCTACTATACAACTCCCGCAACTGAGAGTTCATTATCATTGTGGAAGAGAGGGTAGAAAGATTATAAGAGCCAGAGGAACAGTTTGCTATGAGATTGTTTCTCCTAGGAATGCCAGAAACTACATCAATAAAGTCTTACCAAAATGGCTGCCTAAGGAGGAGCTGAACAAGGACACCACCAATAATGCTAATGTGCATGGGAGATAACGCATTGGGGAGAGGGACTCAGGAGGCTTCAAACCCTACACAAAAGACTGTAGGCAACCATGGAATGCTGAGAGCTAGGGAAATAGTCTTTCCCCGGGAAGAACACACCAGTTGATCATCTAATATCAGTGGTCAGTTCTGAAAACATTTACATACAGTGCATAACATTATATGCACTGAACAGGTTGTATATGTATATTTAGGAACACACACACACACACACACATACACCAAAAATTAATTGTAAAAAAGATGATAAAATTTGAAAGAGAAAAAGAAGAGGTATATGGGAGGGTTTGGAAGGAAGGGGGAATGATGCAATTATATTATAGTCAAAAAATAATTTTAAAAAATTTAAATGTTTTTAAATTAAAATATAATTGCATTTCTCCCCATTCTCTTTCCTTCCTCCAACCCCTCCTATTTTCTCTCCCATGATCCCCAATTCTCCCTCTCAAATTGATGACCTCTTTTTCTTTTAATGTTGTTACATATTTAGATACAGATGCACAAGATATAAATACAGTCTGCTCAGCCTGTTTTTGTTTGTATAAATTTGATTTCAGGGATGACCACTTTGTATTGGAGAGGGGGCTCCTCTCTAGGAGAGGCGAATTCTCTCTTAGAAGTCATTAGATGCCTGTAGTTCTTTCATAGGGCTGTGACTGTGAGTTTTTTCCCCTTCTATGTTAACATATATATTGATAATATCATTGGTCAGGCCTTGTGTAGGCAGCCGTTTCTAAGACACAGAGTCTCACTGCAGACTTCCTGGTCCTCTGACTCTTACAAAATTTCTGTATCCTCTTCCAGAATGATCTCTAAGGCTTAGGTACAGGAGTTATGTTGAAGAGATATCCATAGGCATATGTCCTTGTAGTTGGAGTTTTCCTGTGTCCACCCAGCTCCTGCAGCTGCTCAGACCCAAGTAAACACATAGAGACTTATATTACTTATAAACTGTATGGCCATGGCAGGCTTCTTGCTATCTAGTTCTTATATCTTAAATTAACCCATTTCTATTAATCTGTAAGTTGCCACATAGCTTGTGGCTTACTGGTACTTTTACATCTTGCTTCCTTTGTGTCTGGCTGGCGACTCCTGACTTAGCCTTCCTGTTCTCAGAATTCTCCTCTCTGCTTATCCTGCTTATACTACACTTCCTGCCTGGCTACTGGCCAATCAGTCTTTTATTTATCAATCAATCAGAGCAACACATTCACAACATACAGAAAAACATCCCCAACATGTTCTTTTATTATAAAAAATGTGCATGCACATAATTTAAATTATCCTAATAACCACATTAGAAAATGAAATAATTTAATAGCAGTTCTTTGATATATTAAATTCAAATTATCATTTTGACCTATAACAAGTTAAAAATTATAAAATACATTCTTGTTTTGTCCTAAGTGTTTGACATCTGGTAGGTATATTAATCTTAGAACACACCTTACTTTAGATGCCACATCTTAAGTGCCCCAACGACACATGTCATTAATGAATCTCTATTGATAACATGGTTCTGAGCACACACCAGGAACCAGAACAATCCTTTATACCTTCATAAATTTTTCATGCTTTTCCTCAAGCCTTTCATGACATTGGCTTTTTTTTTCTTTAATACACCTAGTGAATCCCTACTTATCTTTAATGTAAGTTCATCTCAAGGACCAACTGCACTGTACTTCTCTGGCTATACAGGACATTGGACAGTATGGTGATGTTTTAATTGTACTGAAATATGATTTTATTTGTATGTTAATAAATAAAGTTGCCTGGGGGTCAGAGCTAATAGCAAGCCATAGCGGAAACTGGGTGGTGGTGGTGCACGCCTTTAATCCTAGCTCTTGAACCATCCATCTACAGGACAGGGTCTCAGTGAAAAACTTCCAAGCCAACTCTGTACCACTTAAGTTGTTCTTTTAAATGCTGTCTTAACTGTTTAGGATGATGCTTTATTCCAGGTGAAGATGGTATCTCATTTGCTTTGCTATCATTAGAACTAAGTGTAGCTGCCAATACTTTCAGTGTTACATTGAAGTTTCTGTATTGACAATATGGAGAGCACGTGGAAGAGTCAGGGCACACAGACATGGCTCATGCTAAGAGCCTACAGAACCTACATCCTCAGAACAGATGGGTTTGGGTGTTGACATAACCAGCCTGGGGTGAGCCCTTCATCATACGGTTTGTCGTTTTAAAGTGTGTACACTGTTGCTGATGGGAAGAACTGACCTCTAAAACATGACTGTTTCTGAGTCTGGTGGACTGAAAGCATTTTCTTGAACAATATGCCCCACCATCTTGAGGCAGGAAGTAGTCAACAACTTCAAATGACTTTTATTAAAACCTCCCCAGACTGAACTTCCAGTTTCAGTCTAGTTTTTCTTTTTTTCTTTTTCTTTTTTTTAATTCCACACTGAATGCTTTTCCTACCTACTGTAAATCCTTCACTGCACTGTCAGCCCACCCCCTCCTGAGTGGATCTCTGGAGAGTTATAGAAGAGATTACAACAAGGCTCTAGAAAAGAACCCTCTTATGCTTCAATAGCAGCATTAAATCACCCATAAGTCTTCTCTTCTCCAGGGTAAACAAGCCAAATTTCTTATAGCCTTCCTCCATAGATCTTCTTTTACAAGCTTTTAATCACCACCTCCATATGACCCTTTCCAAGTTTCTCAGTTGACTGCTGTTGCAAAGTTCAGTGCTGAGGATGCCTCCAAGTGAACACTGCTCAAGTCTTCCTGGGAAGCACACCCCAGCATATCATGTAACACACCCAGGAACACTGGAATACAGATGAGCATGGTGGTAATGCTCACAATCAATAAGACTGTATTTAAACTGCTCACTTCTGGAACTCACTGTACCATGTGGCTTATTATGCTTTGAATTTCTAACCCTATGTTATGGCCCAGGGCTATTTGACATGAGTTACAGCAGGAATGATACATGCTAATTTTTTAAATGTATATAGTTGTCTTGCCTGTATGTATGCCTATGTACCTGGTGCTGGTGGAAGAGGGCATTAGTGCCCTTGAGTTGGAGTTATAATGGTTGTGAACTGTCATGTGGGAATCCAACCCAGGGCCTCTGCAAGAGCAGCTCTTAACTGCTGATCCATGTCTTCAAACCAGAAATGTTTTTTTAATGCATACCATGCCAGGTAACACTCTGTTCATTCTTTGTATTAACTCTTGCAATAAGTATAATAAACCAAACAGGCATCATTACAGGCCTAATAAATCACAGAGCTGGGATTGTAAGCTGAAGAGTCTTGAGTACCTCTTGAACCACTTTGATTTCTGGCTTAACAGCATGCTTACTGAATCTACCGTTACTCTCTTTATTAAGACCTCACAGCCATAAAAGGTTTTTATATCTCTCTAAGAACTGGCAACCAATGAAATAAGTACTAATGCAATATTTCTATAAAATTCCTAAGAACAATAGTAGTTGCTAGTCACCTAAAAATAGACAAGTAACATCCCAGTCAAGAGGCAGTCTTCTAATAACCACATGCACTGGATATACTCAGGGACACATTACAAAAGGTATGTTTTTTCAAAAGGTCTGGATTCTGATTAATAAAATAATAAAGATATCACCTAGCTGTTTCAAAACTACCCTAAAGCTCAATAGATTTAAATGCTCCTACCTTCAGAATCTAGGTTGTGGGAACATTTGTAACTCTTTCCCTGTGTTACTCTGAACAAACCACTCTGCTGATGCTACCATCTTGGCAATATGAAAACGCTATGAAGAAACTTTATCATTTTTATTATTGCTAAATCTGTGCTGAATCCTTACTTTATTACAGAGCAGTGATCCCAAGTCAGGGCTGCTTCAACACTGATGGTTCATGGGAGCATGGATGTTGAGGTTCACTCAAATTGTTGTATGGACTATGCATACATATTGCCATACATCTCATGACAAATGAGATACCATCTTCACCTGGAATAAAACACCATCCTAAACAGTTAAAGACAGCATGTAAAAGAACAATTTACGTGGTACAGAGTTTGCCTGGTGATTTGAAAGAAGTGGTGGCATTGCCACTGCATTAGCTAATATCATGTCATATGACATTGCTTGTCTTTTTGATATGGGCTCTAAGTGTCCAGGGACTTTACTGTGTAGAGCAGACTGGTCTTATACTTGAAGCAATCCTCCTGCCTCATCTTCTAAATGCTGGAATTATAGACTAAGGACCCCATTCTGCCAGCTTCTCTTTTTTACTTATTTAATCATCCTAATTAGATGAAGAGCAACACTATTTTGATACTGTTTTGAAATCATTAGTTAAATAATTTGGAAGGTTTGTGACAATGTTCATGCATCAAAGATGGCTTCAAACTCTACTGCTCTTTAGCCTAGACTCCTTCTGCCCTAGCCTCCCAAGTACTGAGACTATAGACCTGCCCCACTAGTTTATGCAATGGTGGGGATAGAACCCAGGGATCCATGCACAGTAGGTAAACACTCTGCATACTGAGCTACATCCCCATCTCCTGTTCTTTAATTCATTTCTAGCACTAAAAAAAAAAATCCCCCATTTCACAAAGAGTTAACATACCATCAAGCATAGAGACTTGAGCAGACAATAATACCAAATTAAAATGTAAAGACATCATTTTGGGATTTTTTGTATGTGTTATTTTTACAGTTCCTTTTGATCTATGGCCTGTGGCAATGACATTTCATCATTTAGTAGTGACATAAAGTTCACTTTTAAATTAATTGAGTTATAAAATAAGCTGATTTAGTGACATATCAAAAGTATCACAGTTCATGAAAACAGCAATAATTATAAGGAGAATGTGCAAATGATTGATTGTTAAACAGAGAATGATAAAGCACTATGAGTTAATCCACTCTTATTAAAGATGAAAACCTAAATCCTTTAAAGGCATTCAGTCTTCTTGCTCTGTGACTAGAAACTGCCAGCAACTTATTCCATCTCTCTGCATACAGGAAATGGTTCCTGGTACATCCCCACAGAAATGAGAATGTGTCTCTCTGGGTGAACACAAGTTTGATGTATAGAGCCAGCCTTCATGTTTTGGAGTTAACCATGAAGACTGTTCATAGGAATTTACTTTCCCAGCTGCAGAGAAGCTCTTGTACATTCAGCTAACTTTCCCTAAGGTCCTGACTTGCTTCACACACATTTAATAAAACCCCACATCTTTTCAACCTTCTTCTTATTCCCAGATTGACTAAGAACTTACTAAAAAAATTCTATGGCAAATGTTGCTGTGAGAATCAATTATTAAACAACAGTGATGACTCTTCTGGGAAGGGGCCATGGTCATATTTGATATTTTCTTCCAACTTTTTAAGTCAAAGAAAATATTACTCTACCTGATGTCCAGGAAGTTTTCTAAGCGTGTGCGCGCGCGCTTACACACACACACACACACACACACACACACACACACACACACACAAAACTTAATTAAACATTTACAAATATCAAAAGGATATTTCACACATACACACAAATTAAAGGAAACTAAGGGGCTAGTGTGATTTCACAAAATTAGAGACAAATCACTATTTTTAAGTCCTGTGTAATAATTCTTTACCAACCCATCTGTGCATTCATGTACAGAGTATTAGGTTCATGTTATAGGACACATAAAAAGGAGAATGTGTTTCTGCTCCAAAGGCCTTGGGATTCTTAAAAGTAAAATATACAAACTATGAACCAAAGGGAAGGTAGCAGGACTTTCAGTTTATGCTCATACAAATAGTCTTTTGGAATCAAATCTCATGAAATAAAACCCATCAATTGGGAATGGCAGAAGAAACAACTAGAAAGTTCATGAACACTCTAGGTCTCAGATTCCAAAGGGTTCTAAATGGATACTGCAATCATACAAGTGAGAATCATCGGAGACAAGGAAAACGAATGTTTTCCAACTTTTCATCCATGTCCCCATAGAGTATATTGATCATTCCACTGAGCTACCCCCTAAAACGCCCACCTTTCTCCTTTGCTATTTTAAACAAAGAATCCCATCCAGCTGCACATTCCCAGGGGAGACACTCAAGACAGCTCAGCGTACTTCCAAGATCTACAACTTGCTTATTTGGGGAATGGGTTTCCATGTGGAGCAACAGCTGGAGAATCTTTGTTTACCTGTTTCTTTTTTTCACTCTAAAAAAAAAAAAAGAGAGATCATAAAATACTACACATGAAAGCAGGGATAACAGGCAATGAGAGTGACATTTTCTGGCTGTGACTGCAGATTCTAAACTTGCCAAGAAACTGAAGTACCAGTTCTGGCATAGAAAACCCAGACTAAAGGACATCAGACCCAAAAGTCTCTATAATGGAGGGATGAGTGCAAGAGAAGCAGTTTCTCTGTGACCTCCAAATCACTGAGCCCAAAGGCTTTTACACACAGGGGCTGCTCTTATAATGGCTCAGCTTTACTTTTCTAAATCATTTTGTTTAAATGAGTGCTCAGTGCATGCCTCCTGTGTGGACCATACCTGAGGTTTCCTTTGTGGCTAAGCAACTAAACCTTTCAATACTGTCCCAAGAGATACATTCTCACTATCCTGGCATGGACCCATCAGCTTGGCCCTTTGAGATACTTGCCTCACTAAAAACCAGGAATCCTGCCTATTCTGAACAAGCCACATTTCTGCAGCTTCTTGCAAAACGGAAAATGAACACGAGCATGTTTGGATGAAAGAGAAAATAGTTTAGGAATATAAAATTCTTGAGGATAGCATATTTTCCTCCTGGTTACTAAAGGCTGCTCTTGGTTAACTATTACAAAATAAAAGGGTGGACACAGTAGTTTTTTTTTTAAGTATGAGGTAGGAATACATTGCATACTTGAGTATATTTAATGAAGTGAATTTTCTTGGCATGCACAATGAAAAACAGTTTCTTTTCAATAATCTGGCAAAATGAAGTAAATTTAAGGAAATTATAAAAACCAAAGAGGAAATAATATTAACAACTGTTTGTTGAATGGAAGGTTCCATCAAAGAATTAAGCATACATCAGAAGAAAAAGACTAAAAATCACTTTTGAAAATCCAAAATCATTTGAATTATTTACCAGTGCCATGACATTACCCCATGGATTGAATGGATGAAATTCAATTATTCAATAAGACACTATGCATTTTTAGAATCTGCTATAATTCCTTAATTCCAAATGTTTATGCTATGAGTGTCCTCCTTACGAACAGTTCAAAGTGATTTCTTGGGGCTGGAGATGTAGCTTGGTATAGCATATCTGCTTAACCTGTGTCAAGTCCTAGGTTCAGTCCCAGAATCCTCCTGCCAGCCTCCCCATGCACACACAAAACTCAGCTCATAAATGTCTAATTTTCTTCTTGAACACCCTTACAATTAGTGGTACATTGATTAAAGTTCATTAAGTAGCCTATGGATGGCAAATGTGAAATAAGTGTTTGCTAAATAAAAGAACATCTGATTACTGTACTATGTATCTTTGTTTATTCTTTATATTTCATGTATTATATGTCTGTAATATTTATTATCTACTCAATACTTTTCACAGCAACTTTCAAATATTTCTTGTGATATTCTGTCAATTCTTTAATGTTCAGTTACTCAATTTTAATTAAATACCAAACTTTGGCTATCATGTTTTGAAAGCACTTGCAAAAATGAACATATGGTCATTTTATATATCAAAGCTAATCATTTCACTTTTCAGTCAGAATAAAATAATGTAAACCTGAAATGTTTCATAAATAAAATCATTATGCTGAAACACTCCAAGCACAGCGATTGGCAATTTTACATTACTCTATCAACTTCTCTCTAGGCCAAACTTATCTGTGTCTCTTTGGAGAGACCACGTGGTCCAGAAAACACCACATTTTCTGTTTTTAAAAATCTACTACTAAGCATCAGTGCCCTCTAAAACAGCAGCTGCCTGTAGCTTGTGGCTGCCTCTAACTCGCTGCATCATTTCCTCAGTTTTATCTCCACATTTACACTAAAGCGAATGCTGTACTGTCTCTTGCTCATCTTCAGATTGTGTGTGAGTGGTCACTCTTTGTTCTACTAAAAACTAAAGATGCCATGTGTTAGGTTGAAGTATTGCTATTGCAGATTTTGAAGCTGCCAATGTACTTAACCTGTTACATGGACTGAGTTAAACCAACCACAAATAGATCTCTTGGAAATACTAAAAGAAAGGAATTGTAAAGATACACAAATGGAACCTGTTTCAAATGACTCAACACCAACTTTAGAAGAATGTGTTTCAGTGACTGTAGGATGCAGTGACATTCTGCATATGGTGCAGTCCAGCTTTTCTAGGAAACCCTGAGCCCTGATGAGGGAGCATGAAGTCCACTTCCAGTTCTCACATCAGGTGCATACATTTATCTGCAGAGAATCCTACTTTTCAGAACAGCCACAGTCTCCGAGGTAATATAGTGGTGGTGTGGCACAGAAGAAAGCAGTATCAACTTATGAAATAAACTGTGGCTTCCTTGGGTTTTGGTACAAGCAAACAGATACTTACGGTGATATTTTATTTGTACTGAAATGTGATTTTATTTGTATGTTAATAAATAAAGTTGCCCGGAGGTCAGAGCTAATAGCAAGCCATAGCAGAGCTGGGCGTTCGTGGCGCATGCCTTTAATCCCAGCACTTGGTAGGCAGAGCTAGGTAGGTCTCTGTGTGGTCAAGGATACAGCCAGCATTGGAGACACATGCCTTTAATCTCAATACCAACCATAGAAGACCTGGAGGTCTGTACAGACAGGCAGTGACAAGGCGGTCATGTGGTTGGGTTTACAACCAGTAAGAAGGCAGAACAGAAAGTCTATATAAAGACAAACACAGGAAGTAGGTCTCTCTTGGCTGAAGAGGATCACTGAAGCAGGAAGGGTAAGGCTCTTAGCTATGACCTCTTGGGCTTTTATCTTTACATTGGCTCTGTGTTTCTTATTTAATAGATGGTTGATTACATCTACAGATACTACAAGAGTTAAAAAAAATAAGCCATCAATGGGAATAAAGGAAAAACTCTACTTGATGGTAAGCATCAAAGCATTTCATAAACACCTTTGTTTGGTGATTGTAGGGAGGTAAAGCCCTAATGTCACACAGCTATTTGGGTATAACTGCTTGAGTTTGGTAAGAGATACTTTGCTTCTGTTCCCCTGATACTCTCTTTGCCTTGAAAGGTACAAAATTCAGATTGTCCTAAGCAACAAAATAGAGGAAGTCTGTTTGTAAATCACATGACAATAACATTCTCATTGTAAAAAGGGTTTGAGTCACAGAAAACTGCCATTTTTAATAGTAGAATTAGGTTCAAGTTCTGTTCTTGTTTTTAAAGTTAAATGAAGCAGTAACTGTTTTAAGGTTGTTATAAAGGAATTAAAAAAGAAAGAAATACAAGCTTGCCATCACTGGCATTTTTTAATTCAGAAAGGACATGCCAAAATGTCAATAAGTTCATATGCACACATTCTAACCACGCAGAAAATTAGTAAGGACTTGATGCTTAACATAAAATGTTTCAAAGCATTTTCTAAGAATGGAAAACAGAAAACCTAAGAATGTCCAGAAGTTGGGGATAGGGAATATGAGAAGATTATGAAGTAAACCTGACTGAAATCAAGTAGGATAGACATGTCAAAAGGGAAAATAAGATTGTTTTTGAGCAGTCTGACTATAATAAGAAATAAGTGACAGGCAATTCTTGTTCTTCTGCCAGATTTCTATGGGCGGTTTACCTAAGCAGCTGTGTGTTCAGTCTTGCCCAGCACATCAGAAGCTGACACAGCTAATAAGGATAATCGTAAAGACTGTGACCCTCACTGGACAGAAGCCAGATTCTTAGGCATTTCTGAAACGAAGAAAACAAAATACTTCAGGTGGCTTAGCTCAAGGGGTCATTTTATGGATTAGCTGAATTACATACAACAGCCACTGAACAGACTTGAAACAGCCATTCACGTGAACTCATGGGTACAAAGTTACTGCAAACATAAACACTTATACAGGTTAAGGCATTGAACATAATCTCTAAAGTGAAAGCACATTTAGCATGTCACTACTGTGTGTGTGTGAGAGAGAGAGAGACAGAGAGAGAGAGAGAGAGACAGAGAGAGAGACAGAGACAGAGAGAGAGAGAGAGGTTGTCCAAAGAAAGACAAGTTGAAAATCAAATTATGGTTTGTATTTAGCTATGTATTTTAAAGCTCTGAAATTTAATGAGTTCAAGTTGAAATATACTTTTAAAAGAAAATAATGAAACCATGGCTGCACAACACTCTGAGGTGACGTTTAATAAGGCCAAGGACAATCAGTCAAGTACAAGACCTTGTACTCACTTTCCTCCATAGACTTGAACTCAAGGTCATGCTGCCACGTGCATGTGCATGCATGGGTTGTGTGGGCGTCAAACCATCTACTTCCTTATGAATGTAAGAAAAAAAGCCATTTTCTTATCATTTCTATCAACACGGCATCATAAATTTTACTGTAATACTGATCACATATGCCAAAATGTTACCACACTTAAGTGTAATTTTCTCATCACCATTGAAGATATCCTACCATATCAACAAATGGTGATTTTGTTCACATTATATCATATTAATATATATGAGACAAAAAAATTTTACCAAATGTATGATACCAGAAATGTCTTTTTAAAAATGGTACTCAACTTAGCTTAACTCTACACATATTGACTGGGTATCACGGTGACATTCCTGTGGCAAGTATAAACATGACCTGAGCCCTATCGCCTCAAAGAACCTTCAATCTGGGAGTAAAATTATCTTTGTCCAGGAAGACTCACTGGAGATGTTTGTAAAGAAGGAAGTGAAGAAGGGCAAGAGAGTGGAGAGGACCAATGCGAGAGAAAATAATCTTAAGTAAACATCAAATACCATCTGGTGGCTTAGCCTAAGTAAGAGTGCTCTTATCATTGGCAAATGTCATTCTCACAAAGAAATGCAGGCATCCCCACCAAATTTCCAAGCATTTCAAGCTTTCAGCTTGGAAGTTCATGGGGGCTAGAGGAGTAATTTGTTAGGAACTTACAGCTGACAGCTCCATCTGCAGTCTCTTTTGCTCGAATTATTCTTGTTAAAGATTTATGAGAGGCGAATGCTCCTCCTTGGCGTATTCATAAAAGAAAATTATGTACAGATGCAAAAGATGTTTTAATATAGTCTTTCTGTACATTCACAATAGAAGAACAAAGAGAGTTCTCAGTCTGGGAAAAAGTGAGAATTATTTCATGGTCAAAGGTGTCAGGTTTTACATAATTTCTCCTATATGAGGCATGCAAGTATTTGCATTATATCAGTCAAATTCTATGGAGCTCTAAATTCTTGCTTACAGTTATATTTGTTAAAAGGGAGCATGTTCACAATATTTACAATGTCAGGGCATTATATTCTGAAACATAACAAATGGTATCCATACCAATGAAATGTAATAGTTTGTCTTCAATGGATAATCTTAAACAGAGATCTCCAGGAAGGAAACCCACCCATCTGTTCTGTCCTCTTGGTAGACATCTTGATTTCAAGCATCCAACAGGCAGATTAATCCAACATCTGGAAGTACATTCTTTAGGGATGAAAGAGTTTCTCTACTGATTTTTAAATAAGTTAATTAGACTTGGGCTGCTAACTGTGTAGAAACCAAAGGAATGTTCTAGACTCATATTCATTTATTCTTCTAAGCATCTATTCTTCCATCTACCTATTATTCTACTCATATATATGTATATATACTCTTATGCATATATATAGAATGTTTATTGAGATGTGTCCATGTTCTATATTCTGTGCTAGGTATTTAAGAAGCAATAAATAGGAAACAGATCTTCTTGTCCTTATAAATGACAGCCTACAAGGGAGACAATGATAAACCACATGAGATAACTATCTAATTATGGTTGAGATAAGTGCCTTCAGAAAGAAATGCTATAGGCAATGGAGATGTATATGTGAGGACCTAAACAAAACAAGGGGTTCACAGAGGATGATCTACTTTAAAAAGTGATGTTAAAACTCAATCTAAAAGAATATGAATTGGCCATATATAAAGTCTACAAAAAACAAATACTGGAACGGGAACAGCATGTGTAAAGAAGGCTTGGTGGGTTCAGTGGGTAGAGTTGGCACTCAGAGAAAATGGATGCTGGTGGCAAGGTGTGACAATGGGCTAGACCCATTGTCTAGATGAAGCAGGACCATACATGGGCAGGCCATAATTGGATGTCTTTTTTTCAAAAGCCCACTCTAACTTATTGGGGAATATTATTTTAAGCTGTTACTTTTGTTTATGTTGCATTTGTTTAACACTGTGAAGCTGCATTTCTGTGCCTGTCTAGAATACCTGATGGTCTAATAAAACACCTGAGCACCCAATAGTGAGGCAGGAGAAAGCATAGGTGAGGCTGGCAGGCAGAGAGAATATAAAAGAGAAATCTGGGAGGGGAAAGGAGAGGTAGCCAAAGGAGGAGGAGAACTCCAGGGGCCAGCCACTCAGCTACACAGCAAGCCATGGAGTAAGAGTAAGATTTACAGAAGTAAGAGAACAGGATTATTTAAGTTGAGGAAAGCTAGCTATAAATAAGCTGAGCTAAGGCCATGCATTTATAAATGTGTGATTTATTTGGGAGCTGGGTGATGGGTCCCCAAAAGAACAAAAACAACCAACAAAACTAACTGCTATATTAAGGAACCTACTAAATCTTAATACATAATTTATCTTTCATTTCTATACTCCAGTCACATATGCTTCTCAGGTAAATTGAAGCAGTTTGCAGATTTACTGTAGCCAGCTTTCCTGGTCTTCATAGGGACTTTATGAAGAAGTTTCCAAACATCATGCTGAGCATAGCCATTTGTGCATTATTTAATTTGTTCATATAAAAATCACTTGTAAAATGATTATAAAATTATTTCTTTATCTGACACCTCATAGCTAATTTTCACCCTCAAAATGACTTATTAGCAGAAAAATAAGCTCCCTGTTGCACTATGTATATAAGGTTTTCTATTACAAAGAGAAGGTCACCTGACCCCTGGCTGTATATAAGCCCTACATACATGAAAACCAAGTGCACAGTTATTCTTCAAACTGGAGAATGCAATGCCCTTAGATGTACCATGTCCTAAAGGGGCTGCTTCTGCCTGCAGGATAGATCACCTTCCAGAAGGATGTTCTCACCTGGACCTGGACCATGGAAATCTAGCTGCCCATTTCCAAATGCCTCTAGAAACTTTCCCTGAGAGATCCCTGGTTGATTAGAGAGAATTAGACAAAAGTTGTATGCTTGCTTTTCTTTATTATCCTGGCAAAGGTTAATATTTTAAGTATCTCTACTCTTGAAGGAAACATGTAACAGGAGACAAATGAAACATAGAGAAGGAACATGAAGAAAGAGCAGAGAGATCCAGCTGAAAGTCAGGACTGTTGTTCCATGACCCAGGGAACATGTTGGATGCAATGCAGCTGGACATTTCCCTACAGTGGTTCTACCTGGAGGGTCTCAGGACTCTGACATGTGTTTGTGCTCTTAAGTTCCTTCCTCTTGGCCATTTACCATATTCTGAACTGCTGCCATGGGAAGATTTGAAGGTTCCTACTACCTAAGTCTCTTTTTATTGCCTCTTCTTTTGCTCTCTACCACCCACAGAAGATACCTTGCCAGCACACAGCCCTCTGCCTATGTGTTATTTATGTGGAGAATGTGTGAGGAAGTGCCAATAGGTCGCCCTCTGAAGAAGTTACTTATCTGCTTTCCAGAGGGAGATGTGGGTAACTCCAGCCTCTGTGCCAAGTCTAAAGAGTCAGACTATAGCCAAGGCCTCACCAGCAAGCATGGGTCACCTGAGCGTAGTCCTGCCTCCACAGCCACCAAAGAGATTACTCAGGTTTCCTTACCAAAATGTCCTCTCCATATCAATAATTCATAACTTAAAAACATAGTTCATCACTAATTGGTTGAATATGTTAGAAAAGCCTGTGATTTGTGCAGCCGATCCTAGGAAAGCATTTTTGCTCATGGTTATCTGGACAATAGCTTAGACAGTGACTGTTTTTTTAATGTTGTAATAGTAGCTATTCAAGTTAATAATGTATTTTTAAACATAAAATGCAAACAAAACATGAAAGCTTAGCTATTAGCAATTGCCCCCCAAAGGGCTTTAAGCCTGTACTTTGTATATTAAGCCTTGCAGGGATTGCAAACGGATGGTTTGGACTTGTAAAACCTTGGGAATTTAACCAAAGCCAGAGCTCCATCCTAGTTTACTTCACCATTCTTCTCCATCATGAATATCCCCACCGCCACAGGCATGTGCAGAATCAATGAGGTGATGCAGAATTCACTAGACAAAACACCCCAGCAATTAGGTGACATCTACATGATGCATGAGCTTAGGACTCCTTGCAGTTCTTAACTTTGAAAGACGAGGATTACAGAAGGGAGCCACAGAAAAGCAATGATCATTGTTTTCTTTGTAGGTGTATTAAGCATTTAACATTAACGTTCAAGTAGTCTTATGGCCTTATTTATAGTTCGTAGAAGGGTTTTTAGAATAGTCTTTATGGTTTCCATGAGAAAACTTGAATCTGCAAAAGCACAATGAGGTTCACCCTGTTTTACATACTTCCTATGACGGGCCTACGGCAGCACTTAGTACTTGAAGCAAAGGTAATACAAGTATGATGATTACAAACAAATGCTTTGAAAACAGAGCCAGTAAAACCGGCCTGGGTCTGTGAGGCCCAAAGTCTTAGGTTTTATAACTCAGTCTATAAGGGCAGCTACATAGTTACTATTAACTAATGCTGAGTAGGTGCTAAAATGACATTGGCACTACTTTAGTATTTTGGTTGAAATATTAAGTCTTGTAATTTTATCTGGCTTTTTAGGAGAACTGTTCACCAGAGGCCATGTGCCCTGTGCATACCCCCACCCATTCTCTGAGTGCTGCATCAAGGCTTGCATGAGAGGGGTTACTCTGAGCTAGACCCACAGTGCTATCTAGCTCCCTTGTGGCCACAAATTCACTCCTTGCCCTCTGGTAGTTCAAGGACTACACAGATACTGAAACACTGTGACACTTGTTCTATCATCACTAAGTACTGTTTTCTTTACAGTTCTGTCCATTTGTTGTGTATGTGATAGTGCAAAGCACACATGTGGGGGTCAGAGAACAATTTGTAGGGATCAGTTCTCTTCTTCTACTATGTGGGTTCTGAGGAACAAACTCAGGTTGTCAGGCTTGATGTAAGTTCTTACCCACTGAGCCATCTCTCCAGCCCTTAGTTCCCTTAACACTACTAGAATATTGACCTGAATGTCATGACTAGTAAATGTTTACAAATCATATTTAAGAAAATGAAAACTCTTCTACTCAAAAGCCCCTGTCTGATGACTATTAGAGTTTTGAAGACACAGAGCAGAAAATCCAGAGACTTGATCATCCTAAAGCCTACCCAGAACCTGGTACACCAAAAGTGTTCAGAAAGTATTTCTACAAATAATTAATAAAGAATGTAACGTGGGAGTGACAGGAAATGACAGTGGCTTTCAAGGTCTCTGTTTGGATTAGTTTGTTAACAAGAGATATGGGTATGCAACAGTCAACTGAATATATCCAGAATGAGACAAGAATGGTTGATAATTAAGAAGGTGGAGTACATTATATTATTATTACAATATACAATTTTACATGAGATCAGAATATGTCTCTTGTTTTCAAAAATTAAGAGAGTGTCACGTATGAAACATGCTGAAACAATTTTCTTATAATTTTTGGAAATAAATTCATCTGTTCATTGTGAAAGAGCATGAAAAATTTAAATTCCCAATAGAACTTTTTTTTCTTTTTTGAGAAAATAAAAGTGCAATATAATGAGCAATGACAGAGATGTCTCCTCCCTCCTGTCCTCTTCGTTTCATCATAGAACCAAGGATAAGACCCAGAGCAGAACACATGCATGAGACTGTCTCTACCCCAAGCATGCCAGTCCCAAACAAGGGCCCTTGCTCAGAGTCCAGCCTGAACCTCAACCGTGTCGGTCAGCTCTGAGGTTCGTCTCCTCAGAAGCTCTGGAATAGAAGGCATATTTGCTGTTCCTTTAGCATGTGTTTTTTTGTTTTTTTTTTTTTTTTTTTTTTAACCCTGTTTGGCCAAGGCAAGTATCAAAAAAATTAGGGGAAACAGAAGGATGAAATCTGAAGAAAAACAATCCATATCTGAATCAGAATTTCATGTTTAAGACTATTGACTCTGAAAACATGGTGGCCACCATAAGGCAGTGAGCTGATTTTATTTTCATTTCTACTGATTCTAATAGTTTTCCAAAGATTTGGGGCACATAGAGCTCACATTTACAATAATGTGTCCCCAGCCTAGGTATAAGACATATCTGGAGTAACTGGGAAACAATAGAGCAGAAAGACACTATAAAAGAAAAAAAATGTTATTACTGCTGGTACTGTAGTACTACTGTGCTCACTGTTCACTGTCAGCATCTTCTGGCTCAGAACAACGCTCTAAGAGGTCACTACAAAACTCAGAATCCAGTGAGGAGGCCCGAGGCACTGAGAACTTAGGTAGCATGGTCTGCATCATAGAACCATCAAGCCCAGAACATGAGAGCTTGACTAGGGTAAACTGACCCTGGGTGTCTCAGCATGAATGAATCCATGCCAGATGTGTGGCCGGATGTGTGGCTTCACACATCCTAGGAACTTTTTCTCAAACTCTTTCCTCTGTGTCAAGAGATCAATCCTTACTCCTTCCTCCCAAGGCAGGGTGACGATCAGTGCTTCCATGCATCCTGTTCTGCCACTCAGCCATTCCAGAGGGGTCAAGAAAGGACATGCCACTTCCTGGTTCAGCACTTGTTCTGTTTTCTTCAGGCATTCCTTCCGCATGTAAGTGTGCATTCCTTTTGTGCTGCGTTCTGGACTAGATTGGATGCTCCAGACAGGCTAGGGCCATGTCTGCAAATGTAACTGCTAGATAAACATTTGTTGACTGGCTGATGGGACGAGTATATGACCTTCCAGGGTGGAGGTGAAGAATCACTAGTGCTATTGTATAAGCATGAACACTCGGCTCTGTCTAAAAAAAAGAGAAACTCCACTCTCATCCATTTATATGCTAAACTTCCTACTTAGATTGAGAAGAGTAATTTGAAAATAGTAAGTCTATGATGCTTCCCTCCATCAACACAGATGCCCAGCGGGATGAAGATAAAGCTGCTGATGTCACTCAGTGGCCTCTTAAGAGGACAAGGTATAATCAGAGAAAATTAACAAAGCTCTGGTGGTTTAAAAGAAAATGGCCCCCAAAGGGAGCAGAACTATTAGGAGGTGTGGCCTTGTTGGAGTAGGTTTGGTCTTGTTGTAGGAAGTATGTCACTGTGGAGGTAGGCTTTGAGGTCTCATATATGCTCGGGCAATACCAAGCGAGACAGACCACTTTCTGTTGCCTGCAGATCAAGATGTATTAACTCTCAGTTCCTTCTCCAGCACCATGTCTGTCTATACTTCACCATGTTGTACCATGATGATAATGAACTAAACCTCTGGAAATATAAGCCACCCCAATTAAATGTTTTTCCTTTACAAGAAAAAGGTCATGATGTCTCTTCACAATAGAAACCCTAACAAAGAAAAAAAAAACTTAGGAAATACAGATGAGAGCCAAAGTTCTGACAAATACAACTTTCCTAACTATGTGTCACAACACAAACCTTTTTCCCCCCATTTATTCCTTGAACCCCACAAGAAAGACTATTTTACTATATGACATTAAAGAGTTTCTGACAGTTAAGTAGTAAACACAGACTTAATACCCTAGCCTCATTTCAAGAATGCCCACTTAATCCAGATATATCCTGAACACACTTTTAAATATTATAAGTTGCACATATCCTTCAGCTTTCTCATTCTTTAAGGAGAATCCTGTCTTGGGGCTGAATGCATGCACCCCAAGAGGACAAATGCCTCTGAGAAGTCCAGGTGAGCATTAGCCCTGGATTAGCTAGATAACTCCCTCTGCCAGGGTGCATCAGCTCCAGGCTGGAAGAACCCAATGACATATCAGTATATCAAGTTTTATAGTATAGTCATTTTAAGTATTAGTACAGGATTCTGCTGACTAGAATGGACTCTAACAGACAACCTGATGCCCCTGAGTTTGTAAAGGAACATAACCTCACAGCTGATAAGCAACAGTCACTTTACTGGCACCATGATGATAGAGGAGCTTGTCTCACCGAACCAGTGGTTTGATGTGGAAAGGCGGCACTGTAACCCTCCCACCCTAGAGAGGCAGCCTCTTAGTTCAACCCCCCTCCCTTGGATGTGAGTCCTGCTCTGGCTCTGTGCCACTACAGACACTGTCCCTTTAACTGTCCACTGGGCTTCATAGCAGTGGTGCCTTGCAGAAAGAGCATGCTTCATCAGCTATCCAAAGACCCGCATTAAGTTGACTGATAAATGTCTTTATTTCTCCAAGTTTTTGTTGTTGTTGTTGTTGTTGTTGTTGTTGTTGTTGTTGTTGTCACAACAGTCTGACTTAGAGAAAATATAATTTCAAGCCTCATCAACACAGAGGTTCATTTGATGAAATAAAGATACGTCTCCCAATGGGGAAGCAGCTTCACCAGTTGGAAGGTCTGACACTTTAAGTGAGCTAGGATCCCTTGGGCAAAGACGAAAATTTTTAAATAATTTATTTTTGAGATTATAGTATAATTGTATCATTGCCCCCTCCCCTTTCCTCCCTTCAAACCCTCCCATATATAAGTTCTCCTTTTCATATGTCAATTCTAAACTCATTCCCATAAGGTAACAGTTTGTTGACTCCCAACACAAGTTCCAATAATTTGGTATAAATCTGCAAAAGCTTGGGCCAAGGGCTATAGTGATCTCTGTACTTGCCTTTGGAAGGATTGCCACTCATAAAATTGAAAAGTCAATGCAAATCCTATGTCACATTAAAATCTACTTAATTTATTAAGTAAGATTAGTAATGTGTAAGAGGCTGTAGTTTTATTTTAATTCCAAATAGGTTAAGTAAGATATCTTGTCTTCTATATAATAAGATTTGAAACTCTGTACACTTTATTTTTTCATCAGTGTCATCTAAGATAAATCAAATTCTATTTAAATTTTCTCTTGCATGACAGAGGTTGTTAAATTTCCTCTCAAGAAACATGAACATAAATAATACATCTGTCCTGCTTTCTGTGACTTCAAGTGACAGACATTCAGAACGCAGGTACCTTCCATAATGAAGGCATGTAAGGCCACAGAAGTGTGAAAACAGACAACTTCATGGCCTATGCCTTTCAGTACTCAGATCTTTTTCTTTCTGGCTCTTGGCTCTGCCCTTATCCATATAGTGGCTTTATTACTCAGTCACATGGTCACAATATGGCTGTGCCATCTCAGGTCTGATGTCAGTATACACCAATGTCAAGAGAAAAAGAAGAGATGTCTTTGCCTTGGCACTTTTCAAGAGCAAGAAAACCTTTTTTTTTTTCCAGATAACACCAAGCAAATATCCCTTTATGTCTCATTGGCCAGAGAGTGATAAATTTTCATTCTGAAAATGAGTGGAGGAGAAATAGAGCACCCACTGGCATGGCTACTATCTGTACATAGCGGGCTACATCATGTTTCTCAAAAATATATATCTAAGTCCAAACTCCTGGTAGCCATCAGCTCAATGGTGTTTAGAAGTAGGGACATCACACACATAACTGAGTTAAAGATCCTGGGGCCATGTTAGATTTAGAACAAGCCCTAAATTGAAATACTGGTGATTTTGAAAGAGAAAAAAAGATCAAGATCAGAGACACACTGAAGGTGGCAGATATTGGACAGCTATATCCATCTACAAACCCAGGAACACCAAGCATTGCCCCCAACTTCTAGAAACTAGAAGAGAGACATGGGATGGTCCCGCTCCCTAGAAAACCCCAGAGTTCCCAGGTAGAAGCAATCATGATGACACTTTGAAATTAGAATTCTGCCCTGCTGAACTGTCAAAGATTAAGATTAAGTTTCTGTGGTTTTTGTTGCCCAGTCTGTGGTACATTGGCCCTAGGAACTGATGCATGGGATCTGCTCCTTTCTGGACCCATCTTCTGAAGCACAGGAAGGACCCTGTGGGGGGTGAGGACACAAGAGCATTCCTGCTGAGGGGGAGCAAGGAGTAGGTGAGGGCACAAGGGCATTGCTGCCGAAGGTGGGAGAAGCAAGGAAGGATGTCTGATTTAGACAATCTAATTTTCAGCCCTCAATCACTCATAAAAATCTACCTTAAAAATTAAGACTATTTATTCTGACTGATGCCATAAAAATTATCTGTATTTATGGGGACTATGGGGTGGTTCAATACCTGTATATATCATGGGATGTTTGTATTGAAGCCATCCTATCTATTTCCTTAAAAAAAATGTGGCATTTCCTGACAAAACATTCTAATCTCACCTTTACAGTGTTTTTAAGTACGCCACATTACCATTAGCTATAGTTGTTTTACTTTTCAGCAACACAAAAACTTCTATCTAAACCTAACTCTGTTTCTGTTGATTTACATTTCCTATTCCTCCATCTCCCTCAAAATCCAATTGTAAAAAAATGTGCTTGCTTATTTTTTTAATAGTTTGATATTTGCAAACAAGAATCAGGAATAATATAGCACTTATACACCCTATGACCAAATTCTCCCTTTATTATAGTAATAGTTTATATTATATTTATAAATTTTAGATTATATCTTATATTTCTCATAGCTTTGTTATAACTAATTAACTACTTTCCATACATTAATGAATAAAATCCACACTCTCTTCATGTTTCCTTTTCACATGTTTTTTGCTCTATGATACAGCAGTTATAATATATACAGAATGAAGTAGTATCATTATAAAGATTTGTGTAGCCATATATTTTGTTATAAGGGAAACATGGCCAGAATGGGTTGCTTTAAAAAAATCAACTTTTCTTCTAGAGTATTCCAAATGGCCCTATAAACATTACTATACAATCAAATTACCACCATCAAAACTGTAACATTTTTAAATAGAAAACCCCGAAATGGCTCCAAGGCAATGATGCCAGTGGTGTGACCTCAAATTTGTACTTTCTTCTTGGGGACAAGTGATTCTGAAATAAGGAGTCTTACATCCTGGCCCACATGCCACAGCTTCTTCCTAGCTGACTGTATCTTCTCTTGGGGCTTCAACCTCAGCTGGTCTCTGGGTGGAGGTACTCAAGTTTGCCTCACATTACAGATCTGCTTTTCTGCATGCTGTGTGATTCTGAGTGTGGGGGTTAACAGTTGAAAACTGAACCCATCTTTTGCTCCCAAACCAAGTAGTTGGAGAATTTTTCTCTTAGTAATATGGAAGAGTAGATTCCAAGTATGTGTTTATTCTTCTCTGCCTGGACAGCATATCTGACCATGTACTGAGGTGCCAATTTAAAGACTCTCAGATCTGCTATATGTATTCACAAAAATCTCATTGAATTAATCTTATCATCCCACCCTCAGCCCACAAACACCAGGACCAGCCAATCAACATGCTAGAGCCTCAGTATCATCACACCCTCTCCCTTCTCACCTCTAAAATCAGGAGCCGCTGCTTTCGGTGGTCATTGCCTTTTCACACCTCAAAGAGGCTTCCTGAGCTCAGCAATATCGCCATTTTGGGCTAGAGGCTTCTGTGTCATGGGAATTCATTCTGAGTATTTCGGCATTCCTGAACTTTACCTACTAAATGCCAGTAACACCTCCCAACCACACTGTGATAACCAAGACACTGGTCCCTAGGGTGGCAGCATATCCCTTGTTGAAAACTACTACCTCCAATTTTGTCATTCCCCCCCCTTTTTTAACCTAATTGCTGTTCTCTATATTAAATTCTGTGTTCAAACAATTGCTATGGTGTCTGACATTTTGTGACCCACCAGGGCTCTGTGCTTACATCTGCATTTGCCCTTCAATGACTTCACATTTCAGTCTTTCTGAAGGCCCTAGGATCGTGTGTAGTCTCTCAAACCATCCCTCTACCTTCCGTGTTTCTACATTAGAATATTTTCCAAGTCCCCATCCCCACAAAAACTTATTCTAATCCTCATCAGGTTTTCTTTAACAGTTGCCAGCATCCCAATAAGAAATACTAGGTTCTCTAATTTACTCATTAAAACCTCCAAGAAAGAGGGTTTTTCTACAGTTCTGCAGATGTTAATTACTATGTTTCATTGTACAGCTTCAATATCTTGCCTGAGCTTTAGCTTCCTTCTATGTTGCACAACTGTTTACTTCACATATTGTGGATGTAAGTTATACATAAGCAATAAACATACAACTGTATTGCTGTCGTTACAGTTTCCATCTTTACTAATACAAACTGTCAACTGAACAAACAAGGTATTCGCAAATTTTATTTTTTGCAACAGGGGCTGCCGTTCCTTTTTGTCCTAGCAAGCTACTAGTGTTTGGCTGGACACACGTCCACCAATCTATATGCTATAAATCTCACATACACAAAGACATAATTGTTTCAGCTAACTGGATGCAAGTTGGACCTTTGGCTCAGGCCTCTAAGGTAAAAGGGTTTACGGATTTCCTTCCTCCCCTTTCTGCTGCTAACATGTCTATGTGGGGATTGCACTGCAACAGCCATCTTGAATCACACGATGGAAGCCATGCATCATGGAGACAGATCAATAATTGGCTACACAATGTCTATGTCTTCGGCAAGGTAAAGCCACCTCAGAGGCCAGAATTAATCCCCACTCCAGCCAGATTCTGTATGACAGAAACGAATTACTGTTTCATTTTGCGTCTCACTTTGCATCTCTTATTGTGAATCTCTCCATCACAACAGCTACACGGATATCTTAACTAACAAATTCCCTTTATTATATGAATCTTCTATAATTTAGACTGTCATTTTCTAAAGTATTTGTGTTGTTTTCTTTTCCTTCTAAGAACTTGAACATTAAAAAAAAAATAATAAAACACATCATTCAGAAACAGAACAGCTCTCTCCATAATGCCTAGAAATATAGCAACATCCCTTTCCATGCTAGGGTACGAAATTAATTACAAACGTTTTCTCCAACATCTCCCCATCTACATGTCTATGTTTACATTGTCCCTTTCCCCCTTTTATTTCAAACAAGGAGGTTTTTTTTTCCTCCAACACTGTTGAGTGAAATGTAAACACTTAAAATTTAGTTATGTCAACATCACGCAGAAAATAACACCACCAGGTGAGAGCAAGGATTTAAGGGGCCATACAACCTTTCTTTAAAGAATTCTAGACAAAATTAAACCAAAAAGCAAATAACAAAAATATAGTCTTCTAACTCACAGAAGATGATGACCAGTACTTATGAGGTTAAAACAGAGTTAAACTCACTGCAGAGAGTTATGGCATCTCACCATATGTGCAAATTTCTACTAAAGGGCAATGCTTTTGTATTTGGGCAATGAAATTCTCTCTGGGATCTACCCATTCATCTAATTTAATAAGCATTCATTGATCATGAATGGGCATCTTTGTGGACAGACTTAAAGCATAATGCCAAGTTTTAGTCAAAACCATCTCTCCAGATTGCTTCTTTCTTGCTGAATTTGCCCAGAGTCGGCAAAAGAAGGCAAAATCACTTTCTTTGTGTGAACACTTCAGACCTACACTTATTGGTGCCACATTCACTAGTGCCAACTCCAATCACTGATTTAAGAAGTATTTAAATAACAGTAGAATAATCAGACACATCAGGGTGCACTTAGGAAGAACAGTAACTCCTCAAATCTTCATATTACACATTCTCAGGTGTAGTATTGTTCTACTTTCTGGTCAGCAACATTTTGACATAGGAAATGCTACATTCATTTTTTTAAAGTCTCGTGCTATTTTAATATAGCATACTTTTTTACTGATATGGAACTGGAGGCCCAAAGAATTAAATAAAATATACCAATGTTGGAATAGCTCAGAAAAGCCACACTTGGCAGAGGAAAGGTTTTAACCTGAGGATCAACTGATCTACATGCTAGGCATAACTCCGATAGTGGTTTGCTGCTGATGTAGATAAATTCAAGCAATGAAAAATCTAAGGGATTTGGGTGCTGAGTGATATGTTTAAGGGACCCTAGCAATCTTCAGTTCTATGATTCTATAACTGGTGAAGAGATCCTTGAATATTCTGACCTTGGCCGTTTGAACTGAAGTTTATCCACAATCAGGGTTTTGCTTGTTTTCTCATCTTGACACCACCCACTAATAAGATACTAAAAAACTAGTGCAGAAACAGAAAGCCAACCCTACCAAATGAATACATCATTAGTACTGTCTTCCATCCAAAACTCCCTTCACCAAAACATAAGCCAAGAGTCATGAAGTAAGCTCTAACCTACCTCAGACCCTCCTTTCTAAGAAGAAAAAGCAAATCATCTTTCCACTGCCCAGTCTATTCATTGTTTCCAAAAGACATCACATTATTCCCTAACCCTACAAGGTGTGTTCAACCCATGACATGAGATAACTATGAATGCAGCCTCAACACAGTTGTAGATGACAATGTCAAATTGAAATGCCCAGTGTTTGGTCATGTTGTCAGACATTTGCTAATGCTTCAGTATTCTCTGTTCCTCTCATTTGAAGTCTTACCTTTTTCTCATGGTTCAACTTGAACCCCAACTATGCAACACAGCAGCTGTCCATTCTTATTCCTTTTTGGACCATCTGTTTGATCCATAACCACTTGGCATGTAACTTTGGTGAGTGCCAAACTAGATCAAAGGCTATTCCCTACAGGAAATATGATGGACCTATTTTTATACCTAGTGTGATAGCCTACACATAGCAGGTGCTCAATAAATATTTGCTGCTGATTATGATGACAACAATGGTTCCTAGGGAACATTGACAATGACAAAGGGAAGAAATTATGTAAAGAAGTTAGGATAGGAGAGCATGCAACCATAAAGAGAAGACATGATATGACTATAGAAATTATCAGGGAGCTTAGAACTGTAACAGGAAAAAAAAACTGTTCCCTATTTCTAAATTGCATTTCTTCCTTTCCATCATCCTAGTATATAATTGGGGAGAATTTCCTAAAATCTAGAACATATTTTTATTACACTAAATGAGTTACAGACAACCTGAGAATAACTGGTTACAAATGATTTGTCATTAAACAATACATAAATACATTTCTGGAAATGTTTAATATAATTTTTCATGTACTTATAAAAACAAAATTTAATCTGGTGCTGCTGCTGAACAGGTCTTCTTCCTATAAGTCCTTCTAAGCACAGACTCAAGAGTGAATCGACCGAGGGCAGATGGTATGTTTTGTTTGTTCTAGCATAAGACGTCAGATTGTCTAGTTATTTCAGAACTTCTCTGTGTTGTGTTATAAATTTTGCCCATAAACACAAATTTTTAAGACATCTAGTCATTTTCTCAGGACTATTTCCCCCAGCTACTCAAATGGCAGCAGCTCCCAATAGTTTGGAGGAATCTAGCATGGTGGTTCCCAGCTCAGGCTCATCAATCTCCTTAGATACTCTGAGAAACATACACATATCCACATAACAGAGATTCAGGTGCTGCTGTTTAAGCAGGCCTGTGCTATTTCTTATGTCCCAGATAAGTGTGATGACTGGCAAGTTTAGCAAAGAATGATCTGCATCATGCTTGCTTTTGCTTCTCAGGTATTTTATTGTATTGCAACTTGGATCCATAAAGAAACATTGATGAAATACAAGTTGTAAGAGTGAACCCCACTCTGGTCATTAGAGCCTTCCTGGTAGCTCTCATATAATTCTGAGTACAGTGGGGCTACAGTGTATACCGAAGAAAACTGGACTTTTGTGGAGCAAGTGAAACAACCACTATACTATGGAAAGGCCCTAGAGGAGAATTTTGTTATCAAGCATATCTACTTTCAGAGCCTTGGTTCTCATAGTGGTTTCCAACAAAGGCTTTGCATAAAATCCCTCCCATCTTCCTCTAGAAAACATCATTTTAACCTATCCCCAAGAATAGAAATAAGAATTTAGTGAGATGACCCCTAAAATGATGCATCCATCTACTGAATAAGTAGCCAACAAACACTCTTTAGTTTCCTTCAGGTGGAAATTCACTGATATTTTTCCAAGCTCAACCAGAATTAGAATTCTATTTTATAGTTGGCTAAGTCAAGCAATCCTTAAATCAAGCTGCATAAGATGTGTTTTATCCGACCCTTACCGATTGCTCTGGTTTGCAATCAGTTCATAAGTTAAGTACCCTGATTTTATTTGCTCAGTGCTTCCCATGTAATGGAGGAAGACTCTTAATCCCTCACTGTTTGCAACCTTTTACTTTTCCCAGTAGCTGCAATTCACCAAAAACTTCAAAATGAAAAGTTTTGGCATTTCATACACTGATTAAATTCAACAAAGTCACCATTGAACTGATTTTGAACAATATGTAATCAAAACTTAGGAATGCAGTTACAAAGAACTCAACATGATTATAGGATACTCCAAAGGGTCCTCCAAAGCTTCAAACATGGTAGAATAAAAAGAAAAGCACCTGCTTCGATGCCAATGTTGTTTTGTTATTTGGACTGTGTTTTTTGTTTTTTGTTTTTGTTTTTGTTTTTTTTTTTTGTGTGTGTGTGTGTGTGTGTGTGTTTCAGATTATTGGTAATATGTATGTAGAAAATCTTTATACATTTTGAAAATGGAAAAAAAGCAAACAAAAATTGTGTGTAAGGAGAAAGTTATATGAAAACTTTTGACCTTGAAACTCAATTTTTAAAAAGTGATAATAAGAGGGGTTGTTGAATTCACATCATATGATTTATATTTTATGACTGTGTATATGTGAGGGAAGGACAGGGGTTGACAGCTGGTATCTTTCTCAATCATTATAACAATGATAAAATGTTATCATTGGTAGACCCTCAGTTTATATGGATATAATGATGAATTCTAAACACAACACATCAAATTCAAGTTAAGTTTGCTCCACAGACTTTTTAGGTAAGATGGTTTTTCTAAAGACATATTTTTATAATTTTAAATTATGGGTATGTGTGTGCAGCGAGGATTGTGCATTCAAATGAGCTAGCCAGTGGCATTGGATCCTCCTTTATCTGGGGTTACAGACTGTTGTGAGCCACCCCGCATGGTGAGGACTAGAAAATTAACTCAGGTCTTCTGCAAGAGCAGCCCATGTCTTAACTGCTGAAGCATCTCCCCAGCCCTTGTTGCTATTGAATGACTCTGTCCTCAACCAACAAGTATACCTCTACCACAGCCAAATCAAACGATCTCACCCATGAGGTTTCATTTTCAACCCATTCTACAACAGCATTTACAATACTGGTGAATATTTCAACTTCAACTGAACTAATTTCTTCTTTTCCCTTTATCCCCAGAGCAGAATGCCAATAACCAAGTATTACTGGAATTTACTCAACTGATTTTTACACTTGAATCAGCTAATGACAAGTAAAACAGAGCCATTAAATATTTATAAAATTCTACTGCAAACAGAACTAACACATTAATAGTTCTTGCTTCACTTTTTGCACAAGACATAATGCAATGAAGGAGCTAAGTTAATCTGAGTAGACAGTCATTTAAGTGAGAGGGCAAGCTCCCCAGAGTAACAATCAAGCACCTTCTACAGCTGCTTATATGGCATTGTCTTGACCCTCTCCTGTCTTCTGAAATAACTACTTACTTCTCAACTAGTTTCTGATGCTCCTCCATCATATTTGTGTCTTTATTTTACATATTTGCATATGGTTTCTGGCACCATTGCAATCTACTCAGCAGATTGCAAATATCAATAAACATCTTGTATGTTCCCCACTTGAGAAGTAAAAGACTGCATAAAAATTGCTTTTAAGTCATGAGGAGTAGCTCACCTACAATCCTAATACTTGGGAGGCTCAGGCAGAGAATGAATACAAGTTTGAGGCCAGTCTGGGCTATGTGGTAAATTTCAGGTCCATGGTAGCCTGAGTCATAAAGTGAGAACAGATCTTTTGGTTGTTGTTTTGTTTCTGTTAGTTCGTTTTTTCAAGACAGAGTTTCTTTGCATAACAGTCCTGGATTTCATGGAACTCTCTTTGTAGACCAGGCTGGCCTGGAACTCAGAACTCAGAGAGATCCATCTGCCTCTGTGCCCCCCAAGAGACTAGTTCTAAAAAGAACTTTTAAAACTCATTGGTATGTATCAGGCTTATTTTAAAAATTTTAAGTGTTAAACATGAATAGTAAGTTATGTGATACTCAGACTTTTGCATTATCTTATTGGGTACTCCCATGACAAGTGAACAGGAATTAGAGCTTCAGGTTTTAATGAGTCTTGAGCATAACAGAGAGAGAGGGAGAGGTGGGGAGGGGGAGAGAGGGAGAGATTGTCATTTGGCTTCCAGAAAAGAAACATAAACTAAACAATGACTGTGATCATGGAACATGAACCATTTATATTCTAAGAGTTCTCTCTGCCACCTCTGAAAAAATTCTAAGGGCATAAAACACATATGTAGCTATAGTTCATATCCTTCATGAAATGTTGAAATCAATATACTAGAAATACTGGATTGATATTAGAGTAAGCTTGATATGAACTACTGCAGGACTCCTCCACCTGTATTCCATCTGTACCAATATATAATTTACTATGATTCTCCACAGTCCAGCAAACTTGGAGTCTGATGGCTTTGTGCACTTTGAATGCTTGGGTCACAGGTCAGCTGACAGGAAAAAGCAAGTGTGCAGCAGGGACAGCAGAATCAAGAATTTCCTCCACATAAGCACACAGCCTTTAGCACTGCCTGTTTACTGATGTCCGGATTGGCTGGTATTTATAAGAGAACGGGAAAGGCTGGGAAAACAGAGGGAAGTATCACTTACTGTCCTTCAGCTTTACTCATCATCTAGAGAGAGGGCTCGGCTCACTGCGTTGGTATATCACACCCCTGAGTGAGACCATGTAGAAGCCAATATGACTTATTCTTTAAAGAACATTAATAGCAATCATTTAGAAAATAAACAAACATATCAGAAAAAAAATACCAAGGCATAGGCACATAACAGGCTTGTCCTTGGAAAGCTAGCGATACACGGGAAGCCTCCCTTTGCAGACATACATGAATAGAAATGCATAGGACACTAGTCCTTTAAAGGAAAGATGCTAAGTTCTATGTGTCAAAAAATAGTGACAACAATAAGATTTGGTTTTCTGAGTAGATAGTTATCTTTAATTGGACTTGAAAATAAAATTAACATTTAATGGAAGCCTTCTCAAAATCATAATTTTAACTATTGATCTATAGTCAACAGTATGAGAAACACAAATAAGCCATGTTTTTCTGGATTTGTGCATATCTATATATGGTTGAGTTTTTCCAGTTCAAATTTTAAGTTACACAAACAGGAGATTTGGAAAAATCATTTTTGTTTCTTGTGTTACTTGTGTTTCTTGTGAAGAAAATAATTCCTTGTGAAAAATGCTTATTCTATAGACAAAAAAGCCCATCTATTAACAAGGAAAGTTCATGAAATAAAAACATACTGATAAAATACTCTTGGTAACTCTTGATTCCCCTCCCTCAAATTACTGAAAGGATCAGATTCCTGTGGGTCTTTGAGAGGGAAGGTATTTGTAATAACCTATAGGATGATATTATCATTGAAAGTATAAAAGAAAATATGCTTTTCACCTATCATATGGTATTGTATAAGATGACATTTCCCAAACAAAGTAACTATGTGTTCATATATTAGTCACCTAATAGCATTATGAAACAAATGTATCAAACATAATTCAGTCTCCTTTTAATGGCACAATTAATCATTCCATTGCAACAGTTTGTTGTATCTTTATTCATCCTATAAAATTTTAAGATACCATGAGAGTTTTGCTTTGAATGCTATTATACACATGGTCCTGGGCTACCTTACTCTATATAAACATCAAAGCTGGAATTGGAGTTAGTGTGTTATGATGCCTGTGAAAAGAAATACATATTTTATAACGGGCCATCCTCTTCTTTAAATCACGTATTCACAGCTATGGAATCATCATGAGAAATCTGTGAGTTTTAAACAATGGTTTCTCCATCATGTTTTCTTCTTACAGAGAAGTGAAACTAACACATATTCTGTACCTTGCTGATAGATACTTTATGTTCATTATCAATCTAATCTCCTCCAAGGCTCCATGTGAAAGGTTGGTGGTAAGTTGTTCAAAGTTAGATGGAGAGGGGAACTGGGCTTCAACCCAAGCCAGGCTTGCTGTACCTAACACTCTTTCCCCTCAGCCATGTTACTTCATCTAGCTGATTTCTCTATTCTTCATCTTTTCTGTAGTCCCCATTTGAAATCTTGAATGCATAACACCAACTATAAAGGTTACAATATCAAATTGCTATTAGATTGAAAACCATTATGATTGCCAATACATTTAGTGCTTTCAAAATCAGATATTGATTTAGAGTGAAAAACGTCTTTGCAAGTTGATCTTTCTGGGAGATTAGGGCCTTCTTGATTTCCTAATTAATTGAAATGCTGGCAGGAATGGTTTTGGTTTTGGCTTTGGAATGTATAGAGAACTGAGTACTCTATGATCCCTAGAGGCTCAGAAATGGGTACTGGCCAAAAATGCCACTTTGAAACATACTCAAGCCACTGCACTGGTTAACAGCCACCCTGATGTGAAGAAACCAAGATTCTCCCTTAGACATGTAGCATCAGCAGATGTGGACCCGTTGACACTGTCAGTGATAGGCAGGCATAATTCATGGCCATGATGGCCATAGCCCAGAGGCTGGTTTAGGGCATGTCAATAACATCCACAAACACTGCCTCTTGTCAACAAGATTTGAATCACATGCTCTCCAGAGAGCTTTGGCCTTTTTGTATTATATGATTACTAGAATGAAAGACTGCATCAACCTAAAATACTTCAGACTCTTGGTATACATGGCAGGCTGGACAAATCCAAAAGTGGAGTCAGAGTTGTGATGCTGGGTACTGTTTTTCCTGGGGAGCATATCTATTTTAACTGTGTGACATTTTTTTCTTTCTGTGATAAATCTTTAGATGCTATTTCTGTGTATTCTATTTGAAGAAGATGTATTCTTCTTACAAAGAATAATTTTACCTCAGACATGTCAGCAGTTATTATTTTGAGTTCACATTCAATACATGGCCTTTTTAGTGTGTGTGTGTGTGAGAGAGAGAGAGAGACAGAGACAGTGAGAGAGACAGAGACCAAGACAGACACTCAGAGACAGAGAGATCATTCCAATTTTAATAGCTTGGAATTGTTCAGAAGAGCTCTTCTAAATCTTAAGCAGATCAAGTGTTTAACCCTCTAAAAAGAAACTTCCAAGCAATATCTCTGTTTTGTTTATCCTGTACAGTTGCAATACTTTCACAATAGTTTTATACTCAGTTGACTCTCCACAGAAAGAAGTGCATTTGAGAAAGGGGGTGGGGTGTATGAACAAGCAGAAAGTCAGGCCACATGGTGGTACCTGTGATTGTCCTGAAACAGCTCTATGCCTTCACCCTGAAACTAAGCAGTTTTAGCCAAATTAGCCATGAGCTACAGACAGGTGTCTAAAGATGATGTGGCATTTGACATCAAGAAAGTCTCTGGACCCCAAAGAAAGAGACTAAGTAAACACTAGAAAGATAAGGATCAAATTAGACATCATATTCTTCTCTGTTCCTTAGAAATATGGCTTTCCTAACTCAGCCAACGTATGTAGTTTTTGAACACAAATCAGTGAGTTGTCTCCCTCATCAGTTACAATGCATACATTTCTAAGATGTTAGTCACCTTGAGGACAGACTAAATTAGTATTACTACAGATTCAATAAGCAAATCACCTAGGAAGACTTAAGTGGCCTGAAAAGGGGTGACATTTGAGGTTGCTGATGGCAAATTTAATAGGTGTGAATCCAGTATTGATGCACAGTCATTGGTGCTGTCTTTCTAGGGAACCAGAAAATATACACAAAGCCATGTGTAGCGCTCCCTTGCGCTCTCTCTCTCTCTCTCTCTCTCTCTCTCTCTCTCTCTCTCTCTCTCACACACACACACACACACACACACACACACACACACACACTGTCTCTCTTTCTCTCTCTCACCAGAAAGTACATGCACAGTCATGGGTGGATGTTTCTCTCTAGGGATGAAACTAATATTTCTATCATGGACTCTAAAAGCAGAGTGAGGGAAGAGGCAATATTAAGATAAAATATAAGCAAATCTGTATTCATCTCACAGCATGTTCTCAGCCAGGACTTTTACACTAAAGTGGGAAGATCTTCACATACCTACAGGAGTCCTGCATGGCTGTGGGACCTAACAAAACAAGACATTTAATCTCTCCTAAAACTATTTTTTTGTTTCCCCAATAAATGCCACTGATCTAATTGGTACTAAAATACACTATAGTGTTTGAAGCAATTATCTAAATGTTGGTTAAGTGCTGTGGGATGTTCTGTATGTTAAATGTGTTGCTCTGATTGGTTAATAAATAAAACACTGATTGGCCAGTAGCCAGGCAGGAAGTATAGGCGGGACAAGGAGAGAGGAGAATTCTGGAAACAGGAAGGCTGAGTCAAGGGAGACCCTGCCAGCTGCCACCATGAAAAGCGAGATGTAAGGTACCAATAAGCCAGGAGCCACATGGCAACTTATAGACTAATAGAAATGGGTTAATTTAAGATATAAGAACAGTTAACAAGAAGCCTGTCACGGCCATACAGTTTATAAGAAATATAAGTCTCTGTATGTTTACTTGGTTGGGTCTGATTGGCTGCGGGACTGGCGGGTGAGAGAGATTTGTCCTGACCATGGGCCAGGCAGGACCAAAAATCCTCTAGCTACAAATGGCGAAAAACACTAGCTACAGTTAAATAACAAACTGTAGGCAGAAGCCAAATCAAACATACTATGGTAAGAGTTCTACAAACACTAATGCTAAAAATAAAAATGTGCTGTTAGACCTAGATTTCCTGAGACTCTGTGCATGTTTATTTTTAAATAAGTACCTTTGAGAACATTCAAGTAGAGTCAGCTAGAGGATGTTCATATTCTTGTTACATCTCAGTGTATGTGTGTGCATTGGCTGCCCAAAGGCAAAGGAAGGTCAAGTTCTATGGATGCACATCAGTTTTTCTCTTCTGAATGAATTCAAGGTTGTTTTAGAGTTTCATTGCTGTGAAGAGACACCATGACCATGGTGACTCATATTAAGAAAACATTTAACTGAGGTTGGCTTACTGTTGTTGTTTTTGCTCTTTTGGGGGACCTGCTACCCAGCTCCCAAATAAATCACACATGGAGGGGAGGCTTATTCTTAATTATAAATGCCCAGGCTTAGCTTGGCTTGTTTCTTGCCAGCTTTTCTTAAATTATCCCTGTCTATCTTTTGCCTTTGGCCTTTTCCTCTTCTTACTTCTGTAAATCTTACTTTCACACTTACTCCATGGCTGGTTGTGTGGCTGAGTGGGTGACCCTTTGCATCCTCCTCCCCTTGTTTTCTTGCTCTTTCTCCTTTCCTCCCAGATTTCTCCTTATTATTCTCTCCGCCTGTCAGCTTTACCTATCCTTTCTCTTGCTTCACTATTGGCCATTCAGCTCTTTTTAGACCATCAGGTGTTTTAGACAGGCAAAGAAGCACAGCTTCACTGAGTTAAACAAATGCAACATAAACAAATGCAGTATAAACGAATGCAACACACCTTTGCATCATTAAACAAATATTCCACAGCATAAACAAATGTAACACATCTTAAAATAATATTGTCCAACAGTTTACAATTCAGAAGTTTATCATCATGGCAGGAAAAATGGTGGTCTGCAGGCAGACATGGTGCTAGAGAGGTAGCTGAAAGTTCTACATCTGGATCCACAGGCAGCAGGAAGAGAATGAGCCACACTAGACCTGGCCTGAGCTTCTGAGACCTCAAAGCCCACCTCCAATGACATACTTCCTCCAACAACACCATATAAGCTCCAATAATGCCACACTTCTGAAAAGCACCAGTCTCTATGAGCCTATGGGGCTATTTTCATTCAAACTACCACAAAGATGTACAAGAAGATGCAGCATAAATATGCTTAAATATCACACCTGTTTTGCTTGATGCTCTCTGTCTAAGGTGAGAACCTTGGAGGTGGGAATGACACTTTTATTTCAAACTCCCATTTTGCAGTCTATTAATAATAATTGAATTTAATTTAACACAATATATCATTTAAGGACAGGTTAAATATGTCAACTATTAAAATAGCAATGACTAATTTTACATTTTTTGTTTGTTTGTTTTTGAGACAGGATTTCTCCATGTAGTTTTGGTGCCTGGCCTGGATCTCACTCTGTAAATTTCTATAAGATGACCTAGTGTTTAGTGCTAAAGTTACCGTAAGAGTGGTATGTTTTGTTTTATTGAACTGAAAAGGAACCGTGGTTTGAGTGAAGAGAAGGAAAGCAATGAGTTCATTTTTACATGATCTCAACTTAAAATTCCAATGGATAATTTCAGGAGTTAAGATAAAATAAGGAACAGAATTTTTGTAGAAAATTGAGATCGAATCTCAAGAATTATTTACATGGAAATTGAAACATGGAGCAGATGAAATGAACAGAAGAAAGAGAGCGGTAGAAAATAACAGAAATGGACAAGAGACTGAAACTTGAAGAACACCTATACTTAAGCAACAAGAAAAAGAGCGGACAACAAACTCAAAATCAGAAGCTGAACATCAATAGGAATGGGAGGAGGGGTGAGGCTGCACTGTCTAGGAATTACAGTATATACTGTCTGTAAGAAGATCATAGGTTCAGTGGACACATAAAAGCCTAGCTATAACAGGGTCTGGAAGAGAAAGGCAATTGATGGATAAATGGAAGCTGTATTTCTCTAGAATGTTAATGAAAAGATTGAGCAAAAGAGTGTTAAGTCATGGTGTTAGAGAGTCAAATAACTGTTTTCATGGTTATTTCAGAGTGGAAAAAATAAAGATATATGTGGTGGTTTGAAAGAAAATGATACTAATGGGGGTGTGGCTTTGTTGGAGTAGGTGTGGCCTTGTTGGAAGAAGTGTGTCACTGTGCAGGTGGGTGCTGAGGTCTCCTTTGCTCAAGCTGTGCCCAGAGACACAGTTCCTTTTTCCTGCAGATCAAGATGTAGAACTCTCAACTCCATCTCTAGTACCATGTCTGCCTGCATGCCACCATGTCCAGTCATGATGATAATTGACTAAACCTCTTAACTATAAGAGACACCAATTAAATGTTTTCCTTTATAAGAGTTGCCATGGTCATGATGTCTCTTCATAGAAATAGAAACCCTAACTAAGACAATATGTTTGTAGAAAATCATGAGAAGAGATGTAGGGTTGACTCAGTGGTTAAGAGCACATAATGATCTTACAAAGGACCTGGGTCCAGTAACTACAAACCACATGGTGGCTCACAACCTTAATTATAGTTCTAAGCGATCTGACCCACTCTTTTGTCTTCTATGAACACCAGGCACACATGCTTGCAAGCAAAGCACTCATACATGTTTTTAAAAGGACTTCTTTAAGTAAAGAAAACCATGAAAAAATAAGGAAGTGATTAAAGGAAGAGCGGGTACATAACACTAGAAAGAATCAGATAAGAGAGTGAGAGCCCTGGCTTGGATTTCTACCTTTTGCTTTGAGAAAGGAGCTGAGCAGGGAGAAATACCAGGAATGATAATACAGAGTTGGAGAGAAAGGCTATGAAAAAAAGTGTGTAAAAGTCAAAAGAAGAAGCCAACCAGTGAAACCACACTGAATTGTCTCAACGGTTTGGGTTATGTGTAGGATGTGGACCTACATAAGAGTTCTCCGCCCTCAGAGGACTTAGGCAATGCATGCGCTCAGAAGGAGCATACAGTAGATGCTTATCACAGGACACCACTTGAGCAGTGGTGAGCTCACGAGATAAGTGGAGACTGAATATGAAACCTGGTCACCTAAAAGTTCCAAACTAGGACACCATGCTGAGGAGTTGTTTCCATTTCCATTTCAGAGTCATGCATCTAATCTTCTAGTGTAGAAACATCCCCACTTTTTTTCATCATAGATAAATATTCCTACTTAAAATAGACTTTGAACAACTAGAGTTGCTTTGTGTAGTGGGAAAAATATGCTATTAATAAAATTATGTTTGCAACATTTTTGCTTTAGAAAGTCACTTATTTTTAATTGACAAAATTGTTTGTATTTATAGTATATACCATGATATTTTGATCTATGTATAAATTGCACAGTGATTAAATCAAGTTTATTAATATATAATTAAATCATATATTTATCATTTCTTTAGGCTTAGATTTAAATGATTTACTAAAATGAAATAATAAAAATATACTTTGCTATCAAAACCTGTCCTAGCTCATGAGAAGGGTCCAGACAATTCAATCTGAAAGAATATTATTGATTTTGCAAAAAATTCATATTTGTCCTCAATGGCAAGAATTAGAAGAAAAATGGAGGGACCTAGTAATCACAGGCTGGAGGGTCAAGATTTAGGAAACATTATTTTTGGTACGATGTTAAAATGATGTTGTTCCAGCCAGGCGGTGGTGGCACACGCCTTTAATCCCAGCACCCGGGAGGCAGAGCCAGGTGGATGTCTGTGAGTTTGAGGCCAGCCTGGTCTACAGAGTGAATTCCAAGAAAGGCACAAAGCTACACAGAGAAACCCTGTATCAAACCCCCCCCCAAAAAAAAAAGAAAGAAAGAAATGATGTTATTCCGTTGTGCTGATTTTATAAGATTGCTCATTTTAGTGACCAAAGAAATTATAGAACACTTAACTATTGCCAAACAAACAACATTGCTATTAGTTTTTTCTCACTTGAAAATTAAGCAACACACAATACAAAAGTATCTGGTCCATTCAAGATGTAACTAGACACAAAATGATAATTAAGAGAGAGAGAGAAAAGGGAGGTAGGGAGCACCATCAGAGGACGGTGAAACATTTACAAAGAAAAGGCATGTAATTGGATGCTTCAGCCGAAGAAAGTATTTTTATTTTTCTTCCTATGACAGTTTAATAGACTGAAATTCTTTAGCAATTCAGTTTTATCGAGCTATTTTCTCCTGATGTCTCCACATGACTACATATTGTTTAAATCATTCAGCTAATTTAATACTTGCTTTCACTCCAATAAAACTGTCCTCAGGCTTTCTTCTGACTTAATTCTCAAACTCTTTGATTAACAAGACGAAGAGTCCTGAGAAGAGATTGCAAATTCCCTGGTAACATGTGACAGTACAGGTTGGTCTGCCCCAAATTTCAAATATCAATAATTTTGTGTATCTTTGTGGTATAAAGGCTGTTAACTTTGTCAACTGATTAGCTTCCTATTCCCTATTAGTATACGAATGCTTTGATGTGATAAACTGGCAATTTACACACTGCATTATACTCATAAAAATCAGATTCCATGTGTATTTGGCTTTAATTACATAAACTTGTGTCTTCAACTGAAAAAAAAAGTTCTATTTATGGTACAACTGAGAAGAGCTAAGAAAATGGACTCTACTTCCTCAGTCAGCTGGGGGAAGGATATCAAGGCAGCAATGACCTGTAAATATCCTCCTACAGAACAGAGCAGCACTAGAGAAAAAGGGAAGGGACTACACACAGAACTTGCTAACTTCCCGTCCTCATACATGCATTGAATCTGAGCTGTCTCCAGAGGCTTCTCTACCACTGAGCTACGTCTCCAGCATTCTTCCATTTTATTCTAAGGCGGATTCACACTGGGTTGTCCGAGCTGGCAGCCTTGAACGTATTCTATAGTTGAGGCAGGACTTGAGCTTGTAATACTATGGTCTTGGCCTCCTTCTGGAGTAGCTGGGATTGTAGAATGGCATCATCCAGCCTGCAGTTTCTTTTTATTTCTGCTGCCCTCAGGGCCAATGTGAAGTAGGAGAAATGCTCAGTCCACTTCACATACTCTCCACCTTCTTTTACATTGTCTTTCCTGTGTGGCATAGAGAGGACAGAACAAGCCTCACTCTCTAGTGGCAATGAGTGTGGGGGCACCTGTTTAGATGTGACCTGGAGTCTCTCGGTTTCAAGGGAACAAGAGAAGAAAAGGTGGGGCATGTAGGTTTCTCTCCTTTTGATCCTCCCTCCTCTCACCAACCCCTGTTATCATCTCTGAGGAAGCTATAGCTTTTCCTGAGAACTTTCTTCAGAAACATCCCCGATGGCCACCTCTGACCTGCTCATTAATACCAAGCCAGTTCCTGATTACAGTTTGTCAGAGTGTTTATTATCTTTCTGTTTTAAGAGACAAGGAAGATAGGAATGTTCCAGTCTTGACATGAGGCGCCATGTCTGCCATAAGCTTAAAATAAATGACATAATAATAATAAATGGCATAATAATCACCTGGCACAGCTCAACATTTGAGAAGATCCCAGATAGACAAAGAGATAGCCGTCTTATTTCAAACAGCACTTTCTGAGACGTTATATAACTAACTTTTTACCTACAACTAGCAGTCCCTAGAACTTGCTAACAACCGTTTCCTAGTGGCACAGAGAGCTTGTGCTCACCACATGGAATCATGATGGAAATCACCTATCATGAAAAGATGAGATTTAAGGACAGATATTTCTGTTTCAATAACAAACTTAAATTCTAAATCTGTTATGATTGGTAACATTAACACAGTTCTCAAATGAAAAGAGAAAAGAATTTCCAGATAATCAAAAATTATAGGAAGGTCCAGAAAAGACCATATAGCTGTAAGTGAGCATCAATCTATTCTGTTAAGGAGTCTCCACTTTTTAAGTAATGTGTTACAAACCACATTTCAAATACCACTACTCAGCAAGAGAGAAAAATGAGGTGTGACGAGAAAAATTCACTGTGAACAAAGTAACTCTTGCCAAAACTGTGTATTTAAGATTTGAGAAACCTGTAACCAAGTTATTCGGACTGTAGTAAAGGCTCACAAGAGCTTCTCAAATATAGTATGTATAAGAATCATCTACTTAAGCACAGATTTCATGGCCCAGCCCGAGTCCAGTACATCTGCAATGAGACCCTAACATTAGTATTTTTAATAAGATCCCAGGTAATATTGATTCAACTGTGTGCAGATGCCTTTAAATGGTACTGGAATTACCATGGCCTAATCACTAGGACTTTTCAGAACAAAAGAAAGATAGTAGTGATGTTATGTAGTCAGAGATACCAAAGCCCTCAACCACTGAGGTACCCAGCAAACTAGACATCAGCACCTTTCTCTCTCATAATAGTCTTGGATTTTAAACAGGAGTTTGAGTTTTTGTTACAGATATGGTGCTCACTTGCAATAAAAGTAACTAATCTAAATACAAAGAAATTTGATGACCAGTCTCAGCACCAAGGTGGATACACATTTCAGGAGATCCTTTCTCTATTTGTCAACAACTATTCTTAGGAACCCAGGAAAGCACGCCAGCCACTGATAAACATCTCTAAAATGTCAGCAGTGTGACAGGGACCACCTGCCCTTACTAAAAGTTACGTGTCCCTTGCCAGATGCCAGAATTACCATGTGCATGGGTACACACGCACACATACACAAACACCCCACTTTTATAATAAGAAAAGATAAGTAATTGGAGCTGGGTACCTATTCACTGAGCTTTCTATAAAGCCCTGGGCTCCTGGTAGTATCTTGTACTAAAAGAGAACTGATTAGCAAAAAACAAACAAACAAACAAACAAAGAGGTTTGTCAAATTCTTGGAATAGAAGTTGTCACTTAGATGCTATTTTAGCCCTAAACCAGGGGAATCCATGTGTCCTGCATATTCATCCTTATTTACTGTAGGACAATGGAGGACCCTGTGGTAACCTAGTGATTCTCCTCCTTTATAAGGCAGTGTTCAGAGGTTCTGCATATCCGGAGGCAAGAATTAGAGGGGACCTATCTTTACCTCCCACTCAATTTTGCTATGTACTCAAACTTCTCTAGAGTCTATTAAGTTGTCTTAAAACATGTGTTAAATACAAATACAAAGGTGACTGATGTGACTCTCCTTTCCACACAAGCCAAAGCCTCTAAACAATCACCCTTTGTGTCAAACAGTTACTTAGCATCTTGGAGTCCACACTTCAGACACGTTGTATATGTTAGCAATAAGCATTAAAGCTAGGGAAGGGAGAACCTGAGTATAGGACCCATCTGATCATTTTAGGCTTTTTTTTTTCCATATCCTCTTCCTAAATTTTCAGTGGTTGGGGCCATAACTGCTCTGGAAGGCCCAGGTTGTAGCAGAAAGCGAATCTGGGTTTTAAGAACATGTAGCTTAGGTGCTATGTACCTGGCAGCAGCTAGAAACGGTACTAATTCCTCAAAGGCATTTGCTATGTTTTAAGAATGTTCACAATACATATATGTGCTGTAACACCCATGCTCCCTCTCCAGCAAAGGTATTCTTTTGGCACTTATCTGATCAGTGGGCAGAAACTCAGTTGACTTTTGTCTCCTAATGATGCTGGTGATTTACAATGTAAACTCTGCATCATGACTTCTCGAGTCCAAATTTGAACTCCACTTCTCACTGGTTGTACCACACTGAGCAGGTATTTACACTTTAAGTTTTTAGCCTAAACAACATGGATTGTATCAATCCGTGTTCGATTTTTATTGAACATCCTGAAACAATATCAGTTATCACCCTGGTCTCTATGGATCTGCTTTCCAGGTACAGCTTAGTCTGGCTTTTATTTCTGGCTCTCTCTGAACTCCAGCTGTGGGCTTGGGCTGCAGTCACATCCAAAGGCTTGATAGCAAGAGAGGGAATGTACTCTTAGGATCCTTCTAGCAGATCTTCCTCCCAGACTTTGCTCCCTCACAAAGAGCAGAATACTCAGGGTAAAAGCCACAGTCTTTTGTATAACCCCGAACTGGAAGGAATATCCCATCTTCTCCACAATAGTTTGTTAACAAACATGAACCCCTACATCCTGGTCACACTCAGGAGAACAAACACCTATAGATGGCAAGCATCTTAGTTACTGTCTCATACAGTTCTTTTTCTGACTCCTAATGATTCACATCCCTTGCATATGGAACACCCACCCACCCACCCATTCTTAAGGCTTCTAATGGTTTCACACAATGACATCATGGTGTGTAAAACAGGTCCAGGTGCAGATGATTCGCCTCAGACCTGAGTGCAGACTCCAAACTGTGAACATAAAGGGGGGAAAAAAACCATCTTACACACACACACACACACACACACACACACACACACACACTATACTAGGATGCTGACATGAGGACAGGAGATCCACTATATACTGTCCTTTTCAAAGTGGAATAAATGGGAGGCCCCGGGAATCACTGGTCTACAGAAATTCTATCTAAAATTCAGCCAATACCTTGTTAAGGGCACTCTGATTAGATCTCAAAGCTAAGGTTAGTTCTCCCCATTTCTCAGTTATGCTCTTTGGGCTCTATTCCTGCATATTGATCTTGATGCTTAAGAGTTACATGAAGCTGAAGACAGCAGCCCAACACAACCAGAAACTTCCTTAAAACATTATGAGGTTTTAAGAGATCTTTTTATAACATTTGGAGCATGAACAGTTTTGGTGCTTTGGGAATTTTTTGTTTGCTTGTTTGTTTGTTTTTGGTTTTTTGATAATTAAATAAATGTTGCTTTTCAGGGCATGGTGGGTAATGACTATTATCCCACTATTCAGGAGGCTGGGGCAGGAGGATTGCCCGAGTTCAAGGTAAGCCTTAGCTACAATTTGAGACAATCACAATAGCATAATTTGAAGCTGAACAGTTTTCTCAGACTTCTTTCTGATAGAACTGTGAGGATCTAAAGATATCATCTTACATAATTTCTGTTTCCTTAAGTCCAAGTGAAATATCTGTGTATGTCATTGTTACAAGACCCTTGTGAGTCTCTCCAAATCTACCTCAAGTCCCTTCAAGGTAAGTCCTTTACTACTTTGGACTCCTACTGACATGCCTTAAAGACTAAGCCTTAAGTTTACTGAAGCCCTTGACTGTGTTGTATAATCGATATTTGCTTATAGTGATTTCTTAACTTTAGCATCTTAGCCATGTAAGAGCCTGAGAATTTTCAAAGCAATCAAGTGTTGGCTGCTTTTGGTTTAATAGTTCTTCCTCCAATTTCTCTCACCCCTGTTACATTTCAGTGTTATCAGGGAGAAGAAACCAGCCGGCATCCCAACACATTGCTTCAAAACCTCCCAGTGTGTGAGGCATGTTCCCTACGTCCTCCATAACTTCAGGGCACAGTGTTGCTGGACTTCCTGCTATTACATAAAAACTTATCCCCATTCTCCCAGTATCTAATAATATTTTCTTCACCTTTCTACATTTAACACTCTCTGTAAAGCTCAAAATTCTGTGTTTCAGGTATTTTAAGCAAGGTGGTAATATTCTTCTAGAAATTCAAGTCTTTCTAGTCTCTGTCCATTATCTGGTTCAAAATCCATCCCAACACTTCATTTGTTATTGGCAACACTCCCCCTTCTGGGTACCAAAGTCTATATCTTTGTTGATACCTAACAATTTCTCCCTAAATACAGTAACTTTAAACACTAACATCATGCTTTCTCGGGATCAAGAATCATGGTACAGCCTGGCAGTAGTGGTGCACACCTTTAATCCCAGCACTTGGGAGGCAGAGGCAGGGCGATCTCTGTGGGTTTGAGGCCAGAGTGGTATATATGGTGAGTTCCAGGACAACCAGGACTGTTACACAGAGAGAGAAACCCTGTCTCAAAAAGCCAAAAACAAAAAAGAAAAAAAGAAAAAAGAAAAAAAGAAAGAAAGAAAAGAAAAAGAAAAAAATCTTGGTACAGGTTTGCTGGGTGCCTTTAGCTCCAGGATTGTCAAGAGAGTGCAGTCAAGTTGACGGTTAGAGCTGTAGTCTTATCAGAAGGCTCAGCTGGTGTAAATTAGCAAGAAAATTGCTTCCTAACTAACATCTGGAGTCACATGGCAGGTTGTGGTCCCTTCTACATGGATAGCTCTACATGGCAGCTAGATTCTCTCACAGCAATGAGTCCATGGGAGAACACACTCCAGAAGAAATCCACTCATAAACAATATAATCTTAATTACATTGCATAATCATTATTCACAATGTCATATCCTATTAGGAGGAAGTAACAGCTGAAAGAGCCTACCCTTGAAAGGAAGAGATTAAAATGGGTAAATACCACAGGAAAGAATCATTGGTGATAATCATAAAAGTTGCCTACCACAACATATCAGTCTCTGAAAAAATAATTGTGTTAGAACCTAAAGAATACACAGAATATTACAATATATATGATAAATACAATATGAATACATATTACGCTACTTTGTCCCTGTGAAGTAGAAGACAGCAAACATCACAGAAAGGGCCAGCATGAACAACTGTAAGCTTTGCCATATGCATAACATCTCTGTTCCACATTCATTTTACATGTGTAATTTGGAGAATTTGATTTGTTTGTTTTCCACCCTTTAAGAATGAAAAACTAATTCTCACCAGAAGAGTTTTACCAAAAGAATCCACAGGTCTTATCTTGCTAATTCCTGACATTAAGACACAAGTTTGGGGACAACGAAGAAATGACAATGTTTCTACATCACCCCATTGCCTGTGTATTCATGGGAGATAGATGATGCCATCCAGAAGAGGGGTGGTGCTACACATACCAGGGACAGATGACCTCTTCCTACAAGGAATGCTACAATTTTTCTTTAGCAAACAATTTTAATGGAGGCAAGCAGAGAAAGTGGACCACAGAAACGAAGGCAGAATCTAGAAAGCTGGGTAGAATTACCTAAGTTGATACCTAGCCAGTACATAGCTGTTGCATATAGGAAAAAATAATATGATCTACTACACTCAAGAGAAAATTTGATCATGTTTGCATGCTCAGTTCTAAGATACAATTTCCAGAAGAAAACAAAAAACTGCACATGGATCACATTGTTAGATTTGATGCCAAATCCAATAGAATAGTAAGAGCTTCCCCAGATAGGAAGTCACAAGTGGTGGGGAATTGAACCCTAACTTATTAATACATCTATCCTGTCAGGCTTCAGCTCAACTTTTCCAAACTAGACTCTCCAACTTGGAAAGATGATAAAAACAAATCATCATGTTGAAGGTAAATGGGCATTAAAAGTGGGTCTGGGAAAGGAGTTTATGCCTCCTGCTGGATTTAGGAACATGGAAAATCATGTTAGTGTATGCCTAATATTCAAAACAAGTATGGAGAACCCTACCATTTCCTCTATTATCACATCACTGTACCTTTGTAGAGTTTTGAACTTGGCCAAGGGCAACAATTACAAGGTATTAGGCATGAATGTCATTTCTAAATTGTGATCTATTTGTATTCCCTATATTGCACCCTGGTGTTGAAAACATTTCCTTCTGAGTCCATGACTTTGCTGAGCCTGAATGAGTAGAAAACTTACGATGGCTAATGAGTGGTGCCTTTCAGGGAAGAGGAGTATACATGTCAGATACTCACTGCTTAACTAGTATGCAAATGTGCAGTTTTATCAACCCAAATTTATTCACATTTAATTTCCATTTGAGTCAAACTTCTACTACAAAAATAACTTTCACAGTTGATGAATGCTAACTTGAAACCAGACACAGAATACTGATCCCCTAAATCCAGAGACCATATTCTTCTGACCATTCACAAATTTGAAGTTAAATGTCCTACTTTGTCCTGAAGCAAATCATTAGGTAGAGTTTTCACATCACACTTTATGATGTAGGAAAATCACCTCAGGAAATCCCTTTCTTCTGAAACAGATTGTTCCCACAACTTTTACTCCATTTCATAATTATTTACTACATATCTAGGGTTGGGAAAGAGATCAGAAGCCAAGAAAAAAGAACTACAGAATTCCAGTCTCTGGAGTCAAGCAATGTTCCCTTAAGAATGTTAGGGAAAATACTCAATCACAGGACCCTCAACATCATGTTTCTGAGTGCCATGTATAGAAAATCATTCCCACTTCACCCTGCCATGTAAACCATTAGTTTAAAGAAGGTTGATACTGAAAACCATGACAACAGTTCCCTGAGTCTCCCAGCATCAAGAAGCAGGTTCCAATGACTCAAATGCTCAGGACAATGTAATGAGTTTTGTTCATCTACCCAAGGTTCTGTAAGAATGCCTAGGAGCTGGTACTGTGGGTCCTGAATTCAAATACCACTAATTCTGTGTCTACCTCTAATAGAAATACAAAGCACCTACCAGAAATGGGTGCTTCTTCAGTATGTTTTCTGACCCTCTGATGTTTACTTTGTATCAGGAACATTCCTGACTCTCAAATCCTGGGAGGACTTAATAGACCTACCTCAAGGCATGGATTTGTTTTTATATGGCATAAAAGAATACATAGAAGGAACTAGATCTATCATAATAGCTAAAGGAAGCTAATCATCCAGTGATGGTGCATTTGGAGGAGTATTTATGATCTACATATACAAATAGTCCTCAGTTTTGCCTATGCATTCATCCTTATCATTGTTTCAGCTTGATTGATCATTGAGGGATCTAGAGATCTTTATTTTGAGAAGTCCTAGGTATTTCTGGTAAGTGGCTTTGAATGAGAAAGCCTTAGCCCTAGAAAAAAAGAATCTTAGTGGCAATGAGCCCTTGGGTCATACCCTGCTCCATCACTAGGTCAAACACATTGGAATAACTACTGAAACATTCAAAGACCAATGCATCAGCCATCATTGGTTCTTCTCATCCACCATACCCACTGTGCTAAGTCATCATGAGGCCAAAGACAATGGTGAATGTAAAATAAGTGCCAAGTCCTTATACTACTATCAGTTCTGAAGAAGTAACAGAAAGCATACGAATGTTAGATTCAAGAAATCATGCTCCAAGCTGTGGGTGACCGCAGGACAGAGGCAGAAGTGTGTGGAATGTGGGGGGAGCTTTGCATATCTAGAAGCTAAGATTTCATTCAAAGTTCATCAGCATATAAAGTTAGATAATCACTTTCAAATAACACCCCCTTTTCTTTCTCCAAAACTTCCTGAAGTCATTTACCATCCTTGCTTAGATCCTTCCAGGAGAAGTGCACAGGGAGATGCACACCTGGGTACCAGGTCCTACCGCTGCTTTTCTCTCAATCTCAGTTCCCACTTTGATAAATCTGGGATACTAATATCTACTCCATGTGGTGGCTGTGAGACAAACAGCATTTCAGCACTGTAAATATTGCATATGCTCTTCAGCTTCTTATTGCCACAATTCTCATTACCATCCTCAGACTGTCAATATCTACACTGCAGATCAATCATGATTTTTCTTGATGCTCGCTGCATTTGGGTTTTATCCATTGCAAATATGACTAGAGAGAGAAGACTCCACAGAGTGAGTGATTTTTCCACGAGCTGCATACACTCTGAGAAACAACTCTGATGCTCAGGGAAAATGATTTTGATGTTTTTCAGTCCAGCAACTGGTGCCATACTAAATGATTCAGACTCAAGCTGTCATCAGCCTCCCCTGTCTTGGCCTCCATCTGATTCCTCTACAGGCAGTTCCCACTGATTCAACATGATCCTCCAGCATTAGCAACTCTGCTTCGAAGCATAGTTAAAATACTTTGCATGCAGAGATGGCTACATTAAGATTTCAGCCTGCAGTTTCCTGAGCTGCACATATACTCACCTTGTATTGAGATCATTTCAGTTTTTAGTGCTGCAAGTGTAAGCCCTTAGGGAATTTCTTTCTCACTAGTATATTGTTTTAATTTGTTTTCTATTGCCAGTAACACAATACCACAGACTAGGTGAGTTACAAAGAAAAAGAACTGATTTTACCTTACTACTCTGGAGGCCCAAGGTCAAGGGACCACATCTAATGATAGCTTCCTTCCTGGTAGGTCCCAATGTGGTGCATGGGTGCTTCATTGCAAGAAATAGGACACATGCACATATTGCATGTGTTTCTGGTCTTTCTCCTTCCTATAAAGCCACATGGATACAATTACAGGGTTACCAATGGAATTATTTTATCTAATCCTAATCACCCCCACCCCTGCAAAGACCTCTAATCAACCAGAACTTTAAAACAACTATATTCCCACCCACTTAATACTTCAGTCAGGATTAAATGTCAATGCAAATTTCAAGACAAAAATAATAAGACTTTTTTAATTTTATCACTGAAATAATTCTAAGTTCTGAGTTCTCTCATCAAAGAAGTTAAATAAGTGTCCTTTAGGGATGCTTATGAGTGATAAGGACCACAGCTGTGCCTTCATATCCTAGACAGTCAAGATTCTTGTGCTTTGATATGACTGGAAATCTTACCCACGAGACTGCTCAGACAGTACTGAGTTTTCAGTGGCATTGCCCTTCAGGTTCAGTGTTCATTAACCCTGCATCTTGACAGTACTTACGGTACTTAGAGATGGCATCCTTGGAGTGACTGCCATGAGGAGCAAAGTCCTAGGGCTATACAGTGGCAATGTCCTTACTGAGCATTTATTTTGAAAAAATGAGAGTCTAGAAATTTTTATTGGAGTTACTTAGCTGTGTTCTTGACTGCTGGTAATCTGTGAGAGGTAACAAGAGGGAACCTTATAGGAGAACAGGCTTCAAAACCCCAATAAACACCCCTTCAACTCATGTACAGATAAGTGCTCTGTTTTCTTGTAGTCATAAGGCAATTAAAGTGACATTCTCAAAGTTCACCTATAATTGTTAGTAATTATGCACATGCAAAACATAAATGTCAATTGTTTAATAACTTTGTGTGCTGCTAGGAACCATTGCAGTTATGGGCACGTGTGTTGCTTAATGACAGAGTGTGTTCAGAGAAATAAATCTTGAAGTGGCTTTTCTTAATATGAACATTATAAAGCATGCTAACACACACTGAAACAGCAACTGTGTCATAGATCAAATAATCACATAAGGCCACCATGCTATAAAGAGTACATCATTGACTAAATACTACTAAGTAGAACATGGGTTGGTTAAATGCTAACCCTCCAGATCTTCATTAGATAATCCAAGGCAAGGCATTTTAGTCATAGAAAGTAACTGGGCACCATTTGATTTGATACAATCCATTTTCAGATGAGACACCAGTATAAATGCTATAAAGACAAAACCAACTGGGGGACTAGAACCGAGGGGTTGTTTTGCTTTGTTTAACTTGAGAACATTCTCACTTTAAAGTTTTGTTAATCCTTTACCTTTCTCTTTAAGTTGTTTTGTTTAATGAACTGGTTCTATTATAAAAGTCCTTCATGAGTTGGAAAGAAGGCTCAGCCACTAAAGACTATACTGACAACCAAAATATAGAAGTCCTCCATTTAAAAATTTACAAAGTTTCTTGTTTTAAACTGTGGCACAAAGCCAGGCAGTGGTGGCACACACCTTTAATCTCAGCACCCAGGAGGTAGAGGCAGGCGGATCTCTGTGAGTTCAAGGCCAGCCTGGGCTACAGAGTGAGTTCCAGGAAAGGTGCAAAGCTACACAGAGAAACCCTGTCTCAAAAAACCAAAAAGAAAAAAAAAGTAAACTGTGGCACACTCTTCATGCCTCCATCTTTCATGCTGTATATGTATGAATGATTGTTATTGGTTGCTCTGTGCTCTGATGACTTCTTAGTACAGACCATATCATATGTTTGAATGCTTGATTCTCAGTTGGTGGCACTGTTCTGAAAGATTGTGGGGCCTTTAGGGTGTGAGGTCTAGTTGGAGAACTTAAGGCCACTGGATCAAGGGTTATGATTTATAGACTGACTCTGGTTCTAGGCTGAGGTCCCTCTGCTTCCTCACTGTACAAGGTAACCAGTCACCTTATGCTCCCACTTCCATAGCTTTGAGACACACCCACCACTGTGTTTTCTCTGTCATGATGAACTGTATCACCTCAAACTGTGAGCCCAAGTTCCTCCTCCTTCTCTAGTTCTTTCTGACAGGTATTCTGACAGTGGCAAGAAAATAAGTAACACATAAATACGTTGCTGACCGCGTGATCTGAATACCTGATTTGGTGCTCGGCGGGACTCAAAGTTCCATCTGGCTTAATCAAATGCTGAAACAATGCAATGTACCTGAAAGCACTCCACCAACTATACAGAGAGTGCTCCACGTTCATTAACATAGTTATTAAAACATCCACTGGCTATTTTTTCCTATTTCCATTACTTTCGGTTCTTTGATAAGTACAATTTTAGATGGTGAGAGTATAAAATGAATGACTGTGAAATAATACCTTTAAAGTACTTACAACTAGAAAGGGACAAGGAATTGATAAATTACAAGGTGTGTGCAAAACTTGCCACTAGTGAGTAAACTATGGTAGGAACAAAGTCAAAATAAAAATAGACTATCATGGATTCTGGTCTTAACTGTAGATACTTTTCTACAAATGCCAAAATAAATTTGTATTTTTGCACAAGTTTCCAGGCATTCTTGTGGGGGGAGGGGGAGCGGGGGCACAGAGTGCACAAAGAGGAGCAAACACGCAAGGTCCCCCCTTCATGATTTTTAATCGGCCAACCAAAAAAAGATGCAAAGGACTGAAATACCCCAGAGGACTTTGAATCTCATGGGAGAAGCCCCCCCCAAATCTTCCTTTGTAATACCAACCATAGATCACAGATATGCATGAGGATTCATGACCAGGGACTCTGCCACCCACCTCAGCATTACTCAACAAATAAACCTATGACTCTTCTCTTTCCTCCTGCTCTTAAATGCTGTCGTTGGAAAGCAACATTCACATCAGAGACCTGGGTTTTGGTACTAGCCCAACACAGGGAAATGGGTGGAGGAAGACTCCCTCCACTTACACAGGCTTGCCTGGGTCCTGCTTCCATACCCACAGCTAATGCTTCATGAAAAAGCAATTTTAGTGACTCAGTTTGCTGATCACTTGCCTAGAGGCCATGACCTAAGTGCATTGCTGGATCCAAGTTCTCCAGATGTTCTTGATCCTGTTTGGAACACACATGCCAGAAACCCTGGAAAGCAGCAGCCTTTTCAAAAAGGCAATTCTGACTTGGTGGTCAGATGGGAGCCATCTGTTGGAAGACACCTCCCTTCCCAAGGCACCTTTCTTACTAGCCACAGGGACCTGGAGGTCAGATTTCTTGGGGTTACTCTTCCACAGTGGGATTATCTCTGGCAATCCTAGGTGAGTATTTGTGGATATGGTCCAACTGAGATCACCTGCAATTTTTGGATTTTCACCAGAGCAAGCTGTTTTTGCAGAAAAGAAGGAACCTTCTTATTCTCAAAGCTAAAATTCTTAATGGAACTCGTTATACTATTTATTTAAAGTAGGCATTTTCTCTAGAATGCTCCCTTTGACTAAGAGAGAGCATTCTTTCAAAACTCTACACCTAAAGCTCTCAATTGCTGTCACACCCTTGTAATTCTAGGTTCCTTTCTCCAGATGACTCATGAGTTGCATTGTGTCATGGAAAGTACATTGGGCTAGACATCAAGAATCTGGCCTCTGCGTTACTTGCTTGCTCTGTGAACTTGGACCCTTGCTGGCTTTGAGCTTCCCATATGAAAAATGAAGGTGGTAGGAGGTCTTTCCTGTTGCTTTGAGATCTGCTGTACTGGGTTCTACGTGTCTTGTCATGTGGTCTTCCCTCCTTGACAGCTTACAGACCAGACTCACACTCTGCAAGCTCAAAAAACACCTTAGTAAAATTCAAGAAAGACTAAAGACTCAGGGGATCCTCATTGCAACTATATCTCCACAATGTGGGAACCTAAGCTCCAGTGTGGAGGAAGCTGTTTGTCATCCTGCATCCTTCTTGCATAAGTGTGGGACCTCTGTACCCAATCAAGGATAAATACAACCACTCCTGGCTACAATGTGCAATAATTGTTTGCTTGACCTACCCTATGACCATAAAGAGTTCACTTACGGTGTTAAACATTTCTCCTACTAAAATCTTTGCGTAATGTTTTACAGAGTCAAGAATTATAGCAATTAATTAGACAAAAGCAAGCTTTTTTTGTCGTAAAGATTAGCTCTCAAATCATTTTAGACTCAGTTCCACAGTTACAGGAGGACTTTTTCTGGCATATCTCCTTTACTCCAACATTAGACATGAACTTTAGACTACCAATAAAGCATTTTAAGCATCTTTATATCATCTTTTAAGATGTGTATGTGGTATATGCATGGTATATGTGGTATGTGGGTTTGCATGCATGCGGTCATATGTGTTTGTGCAGATACACATGTGTGTGCAATTATGTGAAGGATCTACATTGATTTCTGGTATCTTCCTTGATCATTCTTCATTTGGTTTATTGAGGCATGGTCTTACTGAACCTAGTACCTGATAATTTGGGCTAACCTAGATGACTAGTTTGCCCTGGAGACCCCCGTCTCTGCCTCTAGAATGCTAGGATTACAGGTGGCTGCCACACCTACTTCACTTTCATGTGAATTCTGGGAATCCAAACTCAGTTTTTCATACTTTCTAGATAAGCACCCTATCTATTAAGTCATCTCCCCAGTCCTATATCACTTAATGAGCAGTTCTTTTTTCTTTATTATTTTTGGATACAAATTTTGTCACCCATAAAGATTTCAAAAAAAATGTTATAACCAGAAATTTTGATGTCTGCTTGTGTCAGAGTTCATGTCTTTAAGAAACTGACCATCTAAAAATATACATAAGACATCCAAATACAAGGGTCAAATAAAATGTATAATCAAAATTAATTGTGCAATATATCTGTTTTAGTTAGGGTTTCTATTGCTGTGAAGAGACACTATGACCATGGTAACTATTATAAATGAAAAAATTTAATTTGGTGGCTTCCAGTTCAGAGGTTCAGTCTATTATCATCATGGTGGGACATGGTGGCATGCAGGCAGACATGGTGCTGCAGAAGTAGCTTATGCAGGCAACAGGAAGTGGTTTGAGACACTGGGCATGGCTTGAGCATATATGAAACTTCAAAGCCCACCTCTTCAGTGACACACTTCCTCCAACAAAGCCATACCTACTCCAACAAAGCCACACCTCCTAATAATACCATTCCCTATTAGCATAACAGGGTCCATTACATCCAAACTACCACAATAGCTATGACAAACTTAAGATTATTGGAGTGCATTGTAAAGCGCTGTTTGACTTTGGTGGTTATGGGAAGAATACCCCTAGGTGTAAGGTCGCACTGACCAAGTAGAACAAATCTAAGCCTGAGAGTCAGATTTGGCTTAGTGGAATCCCCACTCACTCTCCCAGGGCTGTTTCCATTTCTGAGGTGAAGAAAGCAAAGCAGCAGCACCTCAGATTTTCAGCACTTTCCCCCTATCCCAACACCCCATGGAATAGACACCTATCCTCTAGCAGGTGTCAAGATTTGGCCCAAGTCTTACGCTGGTTCACAGGGACTACTAATTCTGGCTTTGAAGGAACTAAGGCTAGTACTTGAAATTGAGGGAAGTATTTTCCAGAATTAGGCTATTTGTTGTTTAATCCTTTACTTGGATGTGTTCCTGTTCCATAAAACTGTTCTCCCTGATGTTTAATGCTCTAGTAACTATTTCTTCAGATTTGAAAGCACACACACACACACACACACACACACACACACACACACACCCCACACCACATAACACACAATACACTATATATACATATATATATATATATTCATACACATATATATGCACATGTTGTGGTGGTGTGTAATTGGCAAACTTTATTTCTGTTTTCATGATACTGCACATCTAACTTTATGATGTTTTATTCTATACAGAGCTCAGTTCTAACCCCCACTACTCATACTCTGAAACTACACTTTAACAATTTTGTTAATTCTCAGGGCTCTCTGTGCCTCATCTGAGAAACTTGGCAATTTGCGAGGTTGAATTTGAAATGCAGGCCAGTATACAGTGCTTGATATTTGAAACAGCCCCCAGGGGTAATTTAGCACACACTGTAACAGTTGTGGAATAAGAAAGCAACATTCTTAGATTGAGTTTAAATTCCCCATATCATTGATACATGGGTTGGAAGTTTCTCCTGAAGTTTGTGAAGCTAAAAGTCAAGTAATGTCTACTTTAGCTCTGCCCTGTGTACTAGCTTCTAAATGTTAAGAGACAGAAAAATGTGTGTTAAAGAAAGGTTGTGAATTTGTGGCTTTATCTGCAAGGCTGCAGCCTAAGAACAAGAGGAATTTCTTGGTGACCATTTGTTTCAGCTTTCTAAGGCCCATTAAGTTCACATATTCTTTGAATTTAAATTCAATTTTATATGCTACCATTCACCCTCATTCCCTGCACCATTGGCTTCTATGGCAGGTTGATATTTGCAGTCACCGAAGTAAAACCAATGACTTACGCTGGATTAGATTTTTACTGTTCTTTTCATGTGTCTGTGGTGCTGATATGTGTGAGAGGTCATGTGTGTGTGTGGTGCACATGTGCCTATGTGTACGAATGTGTGGAGGCTCAAATCTGACACCAGGAATCTTCCACAACTGCTCTTCTACCTTATTTTTAGAGGCAGGGTGTCTGTATCAAGCCAAGATATTGCTGATGTAGCTCATTTGGCTAGCCAGCTTCCTCTGGGAATCACTGTCTCTGCTTTCCAGGGCTCGAATACAAGAGAGCTGACACACCCATCCAGCATTTCATGAGTCCTGGGGATCCAAACTACCATCCTCTAGTTTATGTGACAGATGCTTTGACCATGGAGCCATCTCCCCAGCCTGGGGTAAGTTTTTAATTAACACAACAGTCTGAAACAAGAGACAAGGAGGTTCTCATATCCACTATCGTACTACAATTTTTACTACAATCACTCTCTTGTAATTAATTCACTCAGATACACAAAGGTAATTAAATGTGTGTAACTGGCTCCTTCCCAGGCACTCACTCCTCAAGTTACTTGGAATAGAGAGTGAATTAGTGAGCTTTGCACGCTACTGTGAGGCAAAGGGGGTTAAACAGACATTCACAGTGCAGTGGTTAAGGTCTTTTTGAAAAGAGAGTGCCACATGTTATAGAGAGGAGAGAAAGGGAAGATCGTTTGGTTCTTGGTGTCATCAGAAAGAGCTCTGGAGTGAGATGATGGAAAAACGAAATTGCAAAGGAATGGAGAAGGTGAAGCCAGAGTGGTCAAGAGAATATTAAGGAATGTAAAGATGGAAAATTAAAAGACAAACAAACAAGTGATGAGAAATGAAAGAGTAAGTATGAAATGATGAAGGATAAGAATGAGCAGGTGAAAGGAGGAGCAATGACCATATAAATAGAAGGCATAGCCTCAGGGAGTAGGAGAGACACACACTCTGTGGTAGACTTTAGTGTTCATGACTGCAGACCCCTCTCTCCTCTGATTTGTCTTCCTGACCAGGGTTAGATACTATCGTGTGAGTAGTAATGGCCCTGAGTTATGAGTGAAAGGCTTATGTCCAGGTCAGATCACCTAACTTCTGGAAAGGGAC
>CABHPH010162164.1:37500-43416 GCA_902168325.1 Peromyscus nudipes | reverse complement strand
CAGGCAAGTGCTAGATCTTGGTAACAAGAACACTATAATAACTATTTTATAAAGTAACATTTGTTGTATAAGAATCTGAATAAACTTGACTATGCCATGGTATCTTAAAACTCTAGAGTCCTGCTGGTTAGATCCCATAATATACCACCCAGGATCTGTGGACAAATTTTGAAGGTGAAAATGAATAACCAGTAGAAGGAATAGGTTAGGAGTGGTGTCATTAGAACCTGAGAATAACTACAGCATTGTTGCTATAGTTCATTTCAGGAATCTCTAAAGAAAAGAGCATCGTGATTTCCTGAACAAACTACTCAGCAGAAGTCTACAGATAACTAAGTTCCAGGGCCTGGAATGCACAGTGGTCATCCCAGATCTATAGACAACTAGGATCCAGGGCCCTGGAAGTGCACAGTGGGCATTCCAGGTCTACAGACACCTAGCTTCCAAGGCCCTGGAAGTGCACAATGTTCATCCCAGTCCTACAAACAACTAGGTTCCAGGGCTCTGGGCATGGATGGTGGGCATCCTAGGTCTACAGACAATTAGGATCCAGGGCCCTGGACGTGCACAGTGAGCATCCCAGACACACTTTTTCCACAGCGTCTTCCAATAGGAGTCTATTATCTATGCTCTGATGACCTACAGGTGTCACCTCCCTCACAGTTTGAGTACTGTCTCATGAATGGCACCTGCCAAAGAGAAGAAGGTTCATATAACAATTGACCAGGGTAGGGATACAAATTCCTAAATGAGGAAATTTTTTTCTGGAAAGTGAAATTCACTTTCCAATGTTAAGTATTCTCAGGAGATTATATAATCAAGCTTCCATCATATGGACAACAGCTTGGTGAAGAAAAGAGAAAAGTAAATTTGAAAATATGCCCAAAGGTGTTGTAATCTTCTCTAAATATTATGCTCATGAATAAAAGGTTGTCACCCTTAAACTCATACATATATCGCTAATTTATAAAATATTCCTGGTTTAATTTCTGAAACATCTAACAGAGACATAATTCTGTTTATTATAGTACTTTTGCTCTTTGGTGTATCTATTCTGCTTATTCATATGTTTTTCTTTAATAAAAACTTACTATATATGTGGGAAAGTTGGGATTTTGCAGTTGGTAATTTTCAGAACTAGATAGCTGCTCATATCTATGAGTTCCATACCCAGGTGTGCAATTGTCTTTGAGAAAACTATAATTTAAAAAAGGAAAATATTTCTGCATATGTACTGTCCATATATAGATATTTTCATATAATTGCTTAAACAATTCAGTATAATGTCTATTTACCTAGCCTTTCCATTTTTCATGTTAATAAACAGATGATTTACCTGTAGAATTTGTATACATAATATATGAAATGACACTACGTTATACAAAAGATTGCACGTTCTTGCTTTTCTTATCTGTGAGTCTCCTGGAGACAATGCCCTGTTAATCTGAGGAAATGACAGTGGTTATTTCCTAGGATGCCTTCATGGCCATATTACCTTCACTTCACTTTTCAATGAATTTCATCTTAAAAAACTATGAAGCTTGTTGGATTTTCATGTTTTATTTTGCTTTTGTCTACTTTACTGTCTAGAAATTATTTATTCAGATCATGACTTTCTTAATCAAGAAGAGGTGACACCGTTATTTCTCTGGACAACCACTGCTCATAGCATTTGTTGAATACTTTTCACACGCTAGCCAAATCTCAAGTTGTTTTCAGAGTACAGTGCTGTGTGCTACTCTTGTAATCCAATTGCCTTCATAGAATGCAGGCTCCTTATGCGCACCTCCCAACAGGACCAGTGTTTGATTTTCAGATAATATAAAATAAATGACAGCAAGATGCAGAGGACTTACTATTTTCGGGGATTTTCCTATATCTACCCTGCAGAAAGTGCTTTATTTTGGATGAAATTGTTTCTAGGTTGCAATATTATGCAGTTACACACTACTTTCAGTCTTTCTGACTCCCTGCTGCATTGATTTTGTTTTTTCAGAATTGCAGTCTCCGGATGACTTAAGAACTGTGAGTACCAGTATAAAAGCCTTGTCCATCTGTATAAAATGTTCACAATAATGGTAACTATCTTGTTTTCCAGTTAGTAGAGAGCAGGGTCTCTGGAACAGACATTACAGTTGGAATGTGAACAAAGGTTCTGTCTCTTCTGTTGACTGTATGCCACTGTGTAATTCTGTAAATGCATTTCATAATACTGTTCCATCATCTTTATAGTTACACGAGTTATTCCAAAGGCTTTTTATTAATTGTCTCAGTTCTGTTATTATAACTCTAGTAATCTTGTTTCCTAAGCTTCTTTCTGGCTCAGTATACCACAGTTACTTCAAAGTCACCAGGAATCTTGTGGAATAAAATCTCTCTTGGTTGGCATTTCTCTTCGAGTCTTACCTTCTTGTGAATCCATTACCAATTACCAAAGTGATCTCTGTATGGAACTCTTAACTTGTAACAGTTATTAGGTGATCATGTCTGTGTTTAACTTCGAGTTTCTGTCCTTTTCATTGCTATGCCAAGAATTTTATGAACCATGTGATCACCTGTCTACTTGGCACCTATGAACATGAATGATTTCATTTATGTAAAATGCTAATTTTAGAAAAAATACATTCGGAGGAGTAGAAATCACTGATGTTTTTCTGAGATGTATGTGACCTAATTAGGAAGATTTTCTTGAATGATACAATTTTAACAGAAGTATTGACTATAACCAATATACCTGTTAAGAATTATCAAATTGATTTTCTAATATTTGTAAATTTTTGTGTGCTAATTTTAACTTAATTTAGGAAATATATGAGGGGACTGCCCCATTCCCAAAACAGAAAAATTTAATCATAGCAGAAGAAAAATCATTAAATTTAACAAAATCCTAACAAATGATGACCTTTTGTGCAAAGAGTTCCCAATGGAGTATGATAGAAATTTCTGTAATGTTAACATTCTTGATTTGTATTTATTATGTTGCAAAATGCATTAAAAATACATATTTCAATCAGAAATTCAAAATGATGCAAAAGAATTTTTTCGAGGTAAGGTTCAATATGAAATATTGGTTGAAATAATTATAGTGGAGAGAGGTATCCAGCCGAATTCTCCAAGATTTGATGCCAGGAGTAAAAGCTACAAAAGGAAAATGTACAACAGACGAAGAGTGATGAATGAGAAAAACAAAGGCGACTTAGTGATAGAGGAGGCTTTGAAACTTGAGGATTACTGGAGTCTGTCCCAGGCTTCATCTGATGTGAGCAATAAATATCCTCTCTGCCCTCCTGGCTGACAGCTGTTTGCAAGATGAGAGAGAGAAATGAAAATGATTTCTTCCTGAAGAAAACAGATGGTTACTTAAATGTGTAAATTTCTGCAACTGAAGATTACAAAAGGGAAAAAATGTACTTTGCACAGTCTTTATTTTTATACTGTTTGCCTGTTTGCTGCATCGCCAATTGCTGTTCTCAGTCACCTAATGCAATCATATACAAATGAGAAATAAATATTATGGTCACTGAAAATGGTCCTTTCTTGAATATGGGTTTATATTGTCTATTCAATAGAGTATCCTCCTTTGTTATGTGTTTATTTTTCAATTTTATGCCTCTGTCTATAAACATTTTCCTTCCACGTATATTAACAGATGCACCATTAAGCTATTATTGGCATAAATATTAATAATTGTAAATTCACTACTAAACCGCAGCCATCCAATTTTTTTCTATGTGAGTAAAATGGTTTTACTCCTGCTTAGTAACTGAGCTACACTGGAGTATAGCTGTGAGCATCCAGACTGCTGCAGAAGTATTTGAGAGATTTAGCACCACTCTTCCTGAACTTTATCAGAGAGCAAGCAAAAGCACCGAGCTATTATTTTTTGGTCAATTTGTTAACCCTCTCCATTGTACTCTGTTATAAGAGATTCAGGCTCGTGTAGATCATTGTTATTCCTGGTTCCTTTAATCCTTGAAAGGTCACATGATATGATGGTCAGTATTGTTACCAAGATGAGATGTGGAATAAGAGGAGATTTTTTTTTCAGGATGTCTATAAGGAAATTTCTAGATTATGTTTATTAAGTTGAGAATACACACCGAGTATGGGCAACAGCATTATATAGGTGAGGACCTGGACTGAATGAAAATAAGAGTAAGCTGAGTGCACCATTCATCTCTTTCTGCTTCCTGATTGCAAATAATAGGTGACCAGCTAACTCTTGCTTCTGGCATGACTTCCCTGCTATTATGGACTGTACCCTCCAACTATAAGTCTAATTGAACCCTTCCTTTTAAAAATGATAGAAAATACTTAAGCAAATAGAGAATATAAAGAAAAATTTGCATTACATGTCCTCAATATAAGAATCATCCCATTTTGGTCCTAGGCAGTAATGAAACTACGGTCATTGAGATCGTTTTAAAGTCACGTTCTGTTTGAGAGAAGGAGATGAGAGGTCCTCTAGGAAGCTTGGTAAATCTGAAAGCAACTGAAAATGAGGTAATACCAAAGTAATTTCCTTCCAGGTATTCTGGAGACAGACATGATGCCTTAATTTTTACAGAATGAGGCCACCGGTTCTGCCTTGCTAAGAAGAATCCATTGAGAGTTCTGTCTAAACTGATTTATATACCAAAAAAACACTTTCAGTCACACTCCAAAAAACCAAGGAAATATCTAACATAGAGATCTAAGAATCAAAAACAATTAATGTCATATTACCTAAGTAATTCAAAATCTAGCACACAGCTGCCACATGCATATAAATGTTAAAACAAGAACAAATACCCCTATCTAATTTTGGTGAAAATTTAGATTTCTTACTGTTCTTAAAATGGTGGCTGATCTCAGTAGTTTTCTGTAGTATCATTTTGAAAACAGAAGCTTAAAAGCATAATTATAATTTTATCAATAATATATATACTTAAATTTATGCATATATTTTAATATACTGAGCTTTATATATGTGCATCTATACATAATACAAATGTATCCACATCTATCTCCCTGCCTTTCTATTTATGTATCATCTATCTATTTATCTACCTTTCTTTCTTTCTTTCTTTTTCTTTCTTTCTTTCTTTCTTTCTTTCTTTCTTTCTTTCTTTCTTTCTTTCTTTCTTTCTACCTAACTACCTACCTATCTATCTATCTATCTATCTATCTATCTATCTATCTATCTATCTATCTTCCAAACAGGCACATAATTAATATTTAATGCCTACATATTTATTCATATGTTTAAATATGTTTCTTTTGTGAATGTTTACACAAATCTAGATGTACTCTGGAAAGAACAAATGGTATATGCAAAATAAAACATCATTATAAAAATTAATTTTTGATACTATCTTAGCCAGGAAATTTGACTAAATTTTCATTTTATTTTGAATATAAGTGCCAATCATTACACAAGCAGTTGCATAAATAAAGTATATGTTAATTACTCTCCAAAATAGGATGTTTTTAAATTTGAAATTTTTTACTGGTATGTGCCCTAACTCACTTATAAGCTATATTACACTGACATGTCATGGGAAAAAAAGTAGTAATACAGAAATTTTCTGAAATTTGCATTTATCTGACTTGGATATAAATAGCTGAAAGATGAAAGTCATTGACTATTAATCATTATTTAATATACATTATATATTTAACTAAATGGTGTTGAATATCTAATGAAATTTGCACTATAATCAAGAGAAGCAGTAGGTTTCTGATATGAAATCACTTTGACTTCAGAACTTTTCTGGCAGGATGGTAAAATGATGTCTGACACTGTAACTAAATTAAAACATATACCCATCTTTCTACGTTGTACTTACTTTAATTGTCTTACATTTGTTCACCTTTTACTAAATTTATATTTTTAAATCTATATTAGATTTACTCTCTTAATTTTTCAATTAATGT
>CABHPH010162164.1:0-32500 GCA_902168325.1 Peromyscus nudipes | reverse complement strand
GCTGGGAACAGGACATTTAAGCAAACAGAGTTAAGAGCAGAAAAAAAAGAGAGACTATAAAAGGCCATGGATTTCTGAGAATTCATAATGATCAGAATTTTGGAACAGGAATATAAGTAAGAAATAAAACAAGATAGTGGGTAGAGAAAGAAAAGCCCAAGAAGTGTCTTTCAGATAAATTTTAATGTTTGACATTGGTCAACTAATTTGCTTTATTAAATCCAACTCTGATATATACACAAGAAGTATTTTAAAACAGTTTTTTCCCCAATGGATGTATCTGTGCCTGCCTTGAAACCCAGAACTCAGGAGTCATAGACTGTTTGATTTCTGCTTGTTCAAGGCCTGTTCTAATATAGGCCAAACAAAAGTGAGATCCTGCACCTAAATAATAAATTAAAACATAAGCTCTGTAACTCCTTAAACAAATCTGCTATCCATTACCTATATTCAGAGGACAAAAAGAATTGGGGGAAACATTAATTATCAAAAAGATGTCACTTTAAACCAAGGACAGGGATTGACCAGATGGCTTGGTGAGGAAAATCTAACCATATAAGTCTGTAAACTTGAGTTTACAGCCATATAACCCACATCCTAAAAATTTATAATAATTAAAATTAGTTTGATGGTATGTGTCTCTAACCCCAACCCTGGGGTAGGGGTACAGGAATAAGCACATTTATGAAGCTTGCTGGACAGACAGTCTAGCTGAGGTTTGGTTTTCATGAGATATCTTTTTTTTAAAGGTGGTATTTAGTATGGGCACTGTCATCCTGTTATAAGATAATTCAGTGTGTGTGTGTGTGTGTGTGTGTGTGTGTGTGTGTGTGTGTGTGTGTGAAGCTTCTACAGTAGCAAGTTTTGATAATGTATCTCTCAACCCTCATGAATTCAATAAACTCATGGACTCACAATTGGCTTAGATGCAGAGAATAAAACTGTAGAATGCTTAATCTTATATGGGACATCTTTATCTTGCCTCTTCTCCTAGGGTTCAAGGATCATAGCTGAAGAGCAAGGGAATAACTGTTAGATTCAGAGATGATGCATTATTATAATAAAACAGTCTTCTAGACACAGCAGGGGAGTTTCATATGTGAATTCACAGTGGTTATGACAACATGCACAAGATCTTTACAAGATAAAGACTAAATCCCTTCATAGAGAAGGGAGGTGGGCAAGAAGTCCTGTCACTAGCTGAGGTGCTGTGGAAATTGATAGCTGCTGGGAGAGGGAGAGTCAGTTTTCTTTAAGCTTGTAACTACTGATGCGCTGAACATGATCCAGTGGAAGGCCGCACACTCATGCACATATGAGCAATGCAAATTAAATCCGATGGGCTTTTAAAAATTGAGGGGAAAGCCACAAACTTGCATTGAATAAGGAAGGGGTGGATCTTGGAGGAGGTGGAGGTAAATATTATTAAAACATGGTGCAGGGGCCAGGCGGTGATGGCGCATACCTTTAATCCCAGCACTCGGGAGGCAGAGGCAGGCAGATCTCTGTGAGTTTGAGGCCGGCCTCGTCTACAAAGTGAGTTCCAGGAAAGGTACAAAGCTACACAGAAAAACCCTGTCTCGAAAAACAAAACAAAACAACAAAAAAAAAAAACAATAAAAAAACATGGTGCAAGGAATTCTCAAAGAACTAATAATATGACTATGTAAATGGAGGTGAAGAATGATAGAGTGATCAAGGAAAGACACCCTAAGTCGCCTCCAGCCTCCAAGCACATCACAAGCATATGCTTTTGCACCTGAATACACACTTTCACACATACACTGGCACATACAAATTCCTGTACACCACACATAATACATACACAACACAACATTAACATATACACATTAATGTAAAGAATATTCTCCAAGTGATTTTATAAATGTGAATGTTAGCATGAGTGCAGATGTTGCACATAGTTGTTTATAACTCTGCTGGTAAGCCTAAGAACTCTGCCAATAAAGCCAGTGAGGAAGATATTGATAATGGCCTGACAACAGACTACTAATGATGAATATCTGGAGAATGGCTTCAGACACCCAAAAGTGGAAATGTCTGTGTGCTTTCACTCACCTATTTAAAGAAAATGAACTCAGTAGTTTTTAAATGGATATTAAAGGAAGTCTCATTATGCAAAGAGCAGATTTTTATAACTCTGGAGAGAAAATGCCAAATAGTATGAAAATCTGGAAGGATGGTTGAATAACATTATCAGTTTCCAAAGATAAAACAGGAAATCCTAAGAATAAAGTGGTGTCCATTTTTATTCTGCATTCTCCAGTAATAATATTGGATGTTTAAGCAACGACAAAATGTAGGGCCTGGAAAGTACAAATTCACCACAAATGACAGCAAAGTACCCCAAAAATGTATTCAAAGAAAATGTTCAAATGTGGAAAAGGAATAAGTGGAATTTCCAATGAAGGATCAAAAAAGTTTTAAATGTTTAAACATAGTTGAAGCAACAACATTATTGATTTTAGTTACCAGAGCTCAGACACCAGCACCCACAGAAGCAACATCCACATAAAAATCTGGGCTGTCCTGGAGGAATTTGCCTATAACTCCGGTTCTGAAGGATCAGATACAACCTTTTAACTCCAATGTACACACAGCTGTATATGTGTGCACATAAACAGAAACACGCAAATAAATTGTTTTGTTTGTTTTTGTTTTTGTTTTTCGAGACAGGGTTTCTCTGTGTAGCTTTGCACCTTTCCTGGAACTTGCTTTGTAGACCAGGCTGGCCTGGAACTCACAGAGATCCGCCTGCCTCTGCCTCTCGAGTGCTGGGATTAAAGGCGTGTGCCACCACCGCCTGGCAAATAAAAGTTTTTTAAATGCAGTTTCCATTGTGTCTTTTGTATTCTTCTAATCATTACCTTTCTGTTTAATCTACGGTGATTTTTACAAAGTCACTTCATATAAAAAGCTGTATGAGTAAAGGAAAGACTTGTCTGACTTTATGATAAAGCCATCATTTCATGGCAGCAATTGGCTGTCTGTCCATTGTCCATGCTCCTTATTTCCTTCCAGTCTTTGCTGTCTGGAGACCTTGAGGAGAGAAGCCTGTTCCAACATTACATTTCTACCAATGTGTTCTGTTTCATCTCAGGTCCAGCAAAATCAGGTCAACTGCTCAGACTGTCATTACTGAAGTCATGAGCCAAAGTATGTTTCCTACTTTTAAATTGCTTTCTTTTCTGCTACTGATAACAATGATATTAGTCAAACTAAGACAGTAACAAAATATGAATTCAAAATTTGTAACCTGGATACCTGAATTGGTTTTTTAAAGTACACAAAAAGACCTAAGAATATAAAGAATATTTCAATGCTCACATAATTGACTACTCATCTCCAAAGGGCTGCAAACAATAAAAGACAGTCCTGAGTATCTTAGTAGAAAAAAAATATTAAGATGTCTACAAGGCATGTCCCATAATTGATATATTGGGCCCATGAGATTCATATCCTGTACGATCCTCCATACCTGAGTATGAATAAGCTTATTGATTCCCATCTAAGAATAGAGCCAAATGGTGGAATATCATCCCGAAATTTGGGTTCATAAAAGAACTTGTTTATCCATAACATTCTTTCTTTCCATTCTTCTTGGACCAATGGCTGTGGTTTAAACTAGTTGCCAGGAATGAGAAATTCCTGTAGGTAGGCCCACATGGCAAGTATGAAAACACATTTTGTGGCTTGACAACACCATGTGCAGTGCAGATGTTTCAACCTGCTGTAGGTGAGTAAGGAAATTGCTGCAGTATCAAGAGAATGATTGTGATTTCCCTGGAAACTTTCAAATATAGACTTCCAGTTAAGGTGCTTCCAAATCCCTTCATCTCAAACAATGTAAAAGACAATACAATTTTAAGGAGCTCCACCTTACAGTAATGTGCTATACAGCAACAAATGACTAGTGAAAAAAAGATATTACATTTGGCATAGATGGAGTAGTAGCTGAAATTAATACAGAAACCAAGCAAGGAACTGCAACAACTATCATTAATTCAACACGGCTAACAGTACTGAAATAAATGTACTATAACCACTCAGTCCTGTATCAAGACATCCACAATAGAAAATGCCTGAAGAGTGAATCCAAATTCAGGGCTTAAGAAATACACTCACATATTGCCAAAAACAATATAGTGAAAGACAAAAGACTTTACAAAAGACCCATTATTTTAGTACTACCCCAAACTTTTGAAATAGGGAGAAGTAGATCTCATAGTCTGACAAAAATATACTCATGTGAGAGAACTAATTCTAAAAAAACAAAAAAAAAAACTGAGACAATGTTAAGAATGATAAGCTCAGGGCTGGGGAGATTGTTCAGTGTTTAAGAGCACTGGCATTCTTCCAGAGGAGTCGGGTTCAATTCCCAGCACCCACATGGCATTTCACAACTGTCAGTAACTCTAGTTCCAGGGGTTATGACAGCTACACACCAGTGCACATAAAATAAAGTTAAAAATTTTGGAACAAAACAAATGACAAACTAATTTTAGGTTCACAGTGCAATAATCCTCTGCTAAGGAGAAAAGAACTCACTATTTTGGGACATTCCAATGAAGATGTATCTGTGGAGTCAGTCTAGTATGTAATCCAGCATGATTGTGAGATGGCAGTAATATAGCTTCTAGTCATCAGCATTTGTGAACACTGAGTTCATAACAATGATTTGATAAATATTAATTGGAAGCTGTGGAGTAATAGGGAATTTACCAAGGACAAAACTTACCAAGGACAAAGTGCTGAGGCAGCCTGATATTGCAAAGAAACACTGAAAATTCTTATCATTTCAAAAACATAGCATACATATATATGATATATATTTAATTTGAAATATATATGAATATATATAATATATGCAATATATATGTGTATGAAATAACAGAGAAGGAGTAGAGAATCATAAGAATTCTAATCAACACAGCCAAGGAAAACTTTAATGTGGAAATAGCTTACCTTATAATGTTTTGGTAAAGTATGAAATAATGGACTAGCCTTCTTAAAACCATTGATGATAGGTTCCTTTTCCTAACATAACAGTAATATCAAAACCTATTCATCAAAGCTGGTCGCTACTATTTTCTTCAGAATCAAATTGCAATTGAAAGACCTCTTTTACAAAACACCTACATAATCTGTTACTTGAGTGTCTGGGAAAGGAACTTACCTTCCTGACTGTAGTGTAGTTCCTTAAACACAAAATGTCTGTTAATTTTCTTCATTATCTCTGCTAGCTCTAAGAATATAGTAGTTTAAATGTCCATCAGTTTTAGATTTAATATTCATCTATTGATTTATATGTATCTATTTTCACAAACCTAAATGTAAATGAGCTGGGTTAAATTAGAAAACTGATACTAAACAGAATCTCCCTCTCCTTTTCGTTTTCCATCATTATTTTTTCTCTACAATTTTTGCTGGTTTACATATATCCCAGATGCCATTGATCAGATAGTTACAATGCATTTTCCCATGTTTTCTACAGACAAGCAGTTCATTTTATTACTAATTATCCACTTTGCTTGGAAACTTTCTTTGTGTTAAAGAAAACAAACAAATACCATTAAATCGCCACTATGTTTCATTCCTTCAATGAAATTTTCTTTAAAATAATATGCATATCCAAGAAAACAACACTAAACTTTTATGAACACAATTTTTCTGTACATGTAAGTGTAATTAATTAGTTCAGAAAGAAGCTTCAGTTCTAGGAAAGAGAAAATTTAAGTCTCGGGTGAAAGTGAAAGTGGTATCTATACAATTATCCTTTTAAAACTAGAAAATATAGACACCTCTGAAGATTTGTTATCTAATATTAAGAATAAAGCAAACCTAAGAGGGTCTCTAATATAAACAAGCTTCCATATGTTCTGTTTCAGCCAATTTCCTAAAAATCAAGCAAACTGCTAAAAAATATTTCATAAACCTGCTTATTAAAATGAAAATTTTCTTTTTACTTAGAGTCTTATTTACTTGAGAGAGAATCAGCCTAGAATGTCCTTTCTGATATTATCAGTAACACTGACCTCTTTCTGTGTCTTTAATGTTAATATTTTATGTGTCTTACATGCAATTTTATGACATGACATATTGAAAGTTGGGAGAGCCACCATCATCCTTAGTTGATTCCAATTTGCATACTAAATGCAGATTTTCTCATGCAGTACAGCACCAGCATAAATTTTAAAAAATTAGAATTATGAAAAAGGTATTTCAACCTAACTCATTTCAACAAAGAGACAAAATTTACCATGCCAAGTAGCACCTTGGACAAAGTTAATATGGTGTGGAAACCATTGTGTCCAGAAGACTATTTTGTTGTTGATGATGATAATAATTTTAAATAAACACATAATTCTTCCATGATACATATTTTTCTGTAAGATGGATATTCAAATACTGCTAAAATATAGGTTTATATCCATGAACTATAAGACTATAGCTACAACAAAATCACTGGTTATACATGACACACATAAACCTGAAAACATTCAGCTGAATTGAAATGACTGGACAATTTTTTTTCTAGATAAGGAATAAATAACTCAAAATTTTTCACTGGAATTAAATGATTGATAATTATATTAGTTGGCCTTAATCAATTTCCAAATTCAAAGATAAGGACAGTTTTGATATGTCAGGAAATTGTAACATATCTTCCTGGACTCCACAGCAGACTTTACTTTCATGAACTTTCTTTGGACCTGAGAAAATGAACTAATTCAGTACAAACATACACACACCCACACCCACACCCACATCCCCCCCACACACACACATATAACAGAAAAAAAGAAGGAAAAATAATGAGAAAAATAGTAATACTTGCTCAACAATTCAGTTGCAAAACTTTGTGAGTAATTTATAGAATTTGAAATTATATAATAAATAAAATATTTTATGAATGGATTATTGAATTGAATATCTATGTATAACCACTCCCACAGACCCAAACACAATTAATCATGTATATGCATACTAATAGAGGCATGGAATTATTTTCTACCAGTCACAGAAAGATAAGCCAAGAAATAATTCAATCTCAACTTACAAAGACGTATATGCAGGAAAAATTGTAAAAAAAAAAAATTCCTGGACATCAGCTGAATATAGAATAATTTTGTCATTAAAATTTTAGAAAATATATTTTTTATAGGTGAGATACTGTATAGCTGTCCTGCATTTAAATTTATACATTTCTAAAGTTAGCTTCCATTTTTTTTTCTCAATTTTTTTCTCAGTTAGTTTTGAAGATGCAGGGTAAAAGACTTAAGGGCAGCTCAGCAGTAGACCATTTACTACATATACAATGCTCTGTGCTCAAATACCACCACAGAGGGGAAAATATGAGGACTAAAAAGTCATCTCAGAGCATTAATTTGGAAAGGAAAACAATCTGGTCTTCTAAGAGGAAATAATATTGCATTTGTCAAGTAACACCTCTTTTACCTTGGTAACTTATAGTAAGAGCTAGCAGTCATTGAAGTCAGACCCACTGCTGCTTTTAGGCTTGATTTGAACTATTATTTTAAATCACATGAGTGGAACTATGTTATCAAGTCACAACTGATTTTGATTCCTTCTTGTGAAAGAACTTATCCTTGATTTTATACATGCAAGTATAAATATACATATATGTGTGTTTGCACAGATATTCCTAACTATACATATGTCTATGGATATGAGTGAACACTTATAAAGATATTACAATCCTTCAAACTAAAATTGTGTGAAATTTTCTTTGAAACAGATAATTCACATGGCTTGGTTAGGTATTGCAGGATGACCGTGGACACTTTCAATGTTTAGTTATCTGAAGCAGCCCTTTTATTTTATCACCAATGCAACATTCACCTATGGCTGCTAGCAAGTCAATACATCATTTCCATAATATGTTCTTTATAAAAATAACAAATCACCACACTTCTCTGCACACATTTTTTTTATTATACTGACCATATAGTATAAAGAAAAGAAGAGGAAAAACTTGAAATTATAGTTTAATGCATGGATGGAAGAAGATATCCTGGCTTGCAAAGTACTAAAACACCATAGTCAATATCACTTTATAAATTTTTAATTTTTTCTTTCATCAGAATTTTGGGGCAGAAAAAAAAAACAACCTTTTTTTTTAAACCAAAACACCCATAATATTTTTTAATATTTCCTAGTTGCTGATCATTCTCTCCAAAGAAATTTCCATAGTTTCCTTACTTTTAACAGACCACACATGTACATACAATCACAAACAACATGTTTCCTTAAATGTAATGCTGACCAAAAGCAATGTCAACACCAATACTTGCATAACATTTCATTTATATTCTGAACGATTTAGAATTTCTGTAGTAAAATCTCCATCATGTAAAAAAAAAAAAAATCTTACAACTTTGTTGTCTCTCCCTTCTCTCATTTTCATTAGTTCTTTGGAAATTTTATATATCTTTGATCATATTCATACTCCTATAATTCCTCCCAGATCCACATCTATTTTCATACACATTCAACTTTGTTTACTTTTTCTGCTTTTTTTTTAATCCATCACATACAATTTGTGCTGTCTATGTAATTTTGTTCGTGTACCCTTCCAGTAGTGCATGGTTGATCTACTAGTGGACACAAGGTGATAAAAAGCTGTAGACAAATTGCTAAATGGTCTTATTAAATAAAAAACAAAACAAAACAAAAACATGGAGCCAGATATAGGAGTGAAAACCTGAGAGATCAGGAAAATAGGGAAAGCCACAAGCTAACCTCACCTCACTGACACCTCAGTCTTCAAGGAGAGATACTTCCTGTGTACCCGTATATGCCTTTCTGTTCTGTTGTCTCATTGGCCTTCTCAGCCCAGGTACATCACTTCCTCTTCCTGCCCAGCTCTGTCACTTCCTGTCTGTCTGTACAGACATCCAGACCTCTGTGGTTAGTGCTGGGATTAAAGACGTGTGTCACCATGCTTGACTCTGTTCCCCAGAGTGGCCTTGAACTCACAGAGTTCCAGACAGATCCTTGCCTCCCAAGTGATAGGATTAAAGGCGTGTGCAACCATTGCCTGACTTCTATGTTTACTTATAGTGGCTGGCTTTCCCCCTGATGCTCAGATAAATTTTATTTGGGGACACAGTATATTGAGGGACACAGTACATCACCACAGAAAACTGCCTCTTCTCCTATCCACTATCATTTGCAAATAGCTCCTTAGCTACAGCTAGGACTTTTGCCCACCTTTTTCTCTATGCTGGAGTTATTCCGGGCTTGAGTTTGACCTGGTCTTATGCACACTTTCACCACTGCTCAACTGTGCCCAGGAAACATGGTTTACTTGTATTCATCCACTACCTCTAGCTCTTACACTCTTTCTTCTTATTACCAAAGGATCCAGAGCCTTGAAAGAGTGTCATATTGATGCCATATTTAACGATGAGCATTCAACAATCTCTTGCTCTCTAACCTGACCAGTTAAGAGTCACTCTGTTAATCCCACCTACTACAAAAATAAGCTTTTCTAGAGAGAGTTCAGGGATTCACTGATCAATGGGTACAAGAAATCATTAGAAGCCAATTTAACACTATTCCCAACATAGTGATATTATCTTGTGTCTTTATTGTGTTTCCATATAAAATATAAGAATATTTTTAATTTCTGTGAGTAATTGCATTTGAAGTTGGTAAAGGATTGCATTGCATCTGTAGATGCTCTTGGTAGGATGGCTATTTTCACACTATTAATCCTACCAGTCAATGAACATGTTCGTGAGCAGTCTTTCTCTTTTCCTGTATCTTTAATTTCTCTTTCAATGTCTTAAAAACAAACACATCAAAATGTGTCTTTTTTTCTAATTTATTGCTTACAAGTACATTAAGTTCAGAAACTGATTTACCTCCTGTGATATTTACCTCAGAACCTTTGCATGTCATCGTCTAAAACACACTATAAATTTAATAAAGTTACTGTAAGTCTTACACCAAAGCTTTTACTTGAAGTAAAATACAAACAAAATAGGGCTACAGGTAATTTTTGAACAATTCAAGAAAATTGACAATATTGGAATGACTTAAGAATAATTAGAAATGATTAAATGCATTTCAGAGGTGAATATTATCATCATCACAATCAAGCCAGCGAATAATTTCTATCGCGTGCACATATTTTCTTTCGTCAAAGTGCTGTGTGCATGTTTACTTCCTATAGTTACAGTAGTGGTTCAGAAGAATACAAATGAATGAAAATTAAAAGTATAGACTATCCGCTTCTCATGCATAAATCCAAGAGTCTTTTCATCCTTCACAAAATAGTACTTGCTTTGAAAATGGCTATCTTGGGATCTGCAGCTATTTCACAGGGGGTTTAAAAAAAAAGAAGAAGAAGAAGAAGAAAGAAGATCTGAAACACTCTGGTGCTCAGGTTCCCAGAGCTGGCTGCACAATAGTTCCCTTGAAAGCTTCTGATAGAATCCAAAGATAAAGAGCCAAAGGTAAAGGCGAGGTCGGCCAGAACAGTCTATAGAATTGCAAGCATTTGTAGAGAAGTGCCCGGAGGTAATTGATAAAAACGGGAGGTGTAGTCCACTGAGATAGGAAACTATGAAACGGAAGAGACTAAAAAAATTCTGCTGGGAAATACCGAGCTAATCCATCAACTGTAGTTTTTAGCTCCTTTCCGTTTCACAGCCCTTCAATAAAGTCTTTATTTTGAGAATCTAGAAAGGTTTATATAAACAACCAGTAATGCAAAAAAAAAAAAAAAAAAAAAAAACTAGTATAATCTTTAAATTCACTTTCTAAGAAAAAAAATCACTTGCAGCTAAAGAAGTTGGAAAGCTGGCAGTTCTTTTTAAATACAATTTTAGCTAATTATAAGCTAGAAAATTTACAAAACCATCATGAGCATTTAACTAGCTTAGGTTGTTTAAAGACTGCTGGATTTTAGGCAGGGGGAAGAGCTAAAACTTGCCTTAAACACTCATATTTAATTTGATGCCTAAAATATGACGATAAACTCACATGTAACATAGAAACTCTTGCCTTAACAAATGTCTGTACATCATAGTTGCATACATACAGTCTGTTAGGCCCCAAAGACACCCGTGTCTGACTAGCTCAGTAAGTGTGGCTGCTCCCAGAGCTACTCACCCCACCCTCTACCTTAAATCTCACCAGCCCAGGGGCTGGGCTGCTCTTCTTTTCTGGCTGCTTCCGTTTGCTGTGTAAACCTGCCATTTAGACCACCACACATTCTCATGATTCTGGCTCCTTTCTTGGTCCACTTGCCTTCTCTCTCTCCTATCTCTCCTTTCCTCCCCACCCGCCATGGCCCAGTTCTGTCTAGACTGCCAGAAGCCTCTGCGTGTGCTCTCTCTTATATCTACAATAAAAACCTTCTCCTTAACCATACCTTGGAGAGGTCATGTCCTTATATTCATTAAGCATCTATAAAATGGATTACAGAATTTCCAGGAAATGATTTAAAATGTCTTGATAATCAATGGATATGAGGTATTTTATTAGGAATAGCTGAGTAGGAACCAACCTAGTAAAGAGCACTTGAAGGAGACTTGAGTAGTTTCTAACAGTTTCCTCTGGCTGATGAGACAATACCATCAAACACAAAGGCCATAGATGGTAAGTCTGAAAAGAATTGAGGCATCTCCAAAGTAAACACAGCCCTCCAAAACCTTCTGCCTCCTGTGCTATAGTGTTCTGACCTAATTGTTCTCTTCTCACGTTGTGGACCACTTTTTTTTTCTACTTGCTTCTATTTTGCTTCTGTCTACTTTCCGTGGTGTGTATGTGATCAGTGAATTTCCTGAGCAGACTTTTATGTCACATTAGGGAACTTGATCCCTGCAATTTTGAGGATATTCATCCCTCAGCAGGCACTGCTTTGAGATCATCATCATCCCTGCCTGCTTCTCTGTCATCAAGTCATACTCCAGCAGATGAGGAGAGAAATGCCTTTTATCACTGCTAACTCCTGTAGGAAAAATTTAAACACATTTAAAAATTGATTTCTTTGGCTGTCTGATAATAAAGTTCTTGTCACACAGCAGGGCAGTCCTGAGCGGTCTTACCATGCAATCTTCTAGGGTACTAGAAATGAGAAAGTTGACTAATTAATAATCAGCCTTACCCTGCACCTAAATGTCTGCTCTGTCCTGGATGTAGATTCAGGCGAAGTCTGGTTCACCACACCAGAGTCCTTTCTCATTAATATGCAAATCTTTCTCTAAGGCCATTCATTATCTGTTACCTGCCTTTTGATGGCATTCTATCCCCACCATTATTCACAGAAATGGGTTTAGAATGTTTCTGTATTCAATGGAGACCTATACCTGTAAATATGAGGCAACAATTTGGTGGATGCAAACTTGAAAAAATTTTACATTTGATAATCAGTCCATGCTTTTTAAGAGTATACTTGGTTATCACTTAGAAGCAGGTAGAAAAGATAATCCATGTTTTCTGAATTCAGCCAAAGTAAGCACTGAAAAGCCAATTTCTAAAACAGGAACCAATGCATATAACATTAAACTCTGATTATAGCCCAGTGGCTAGAATCATCATGATATAGTATATAATAGGAACAGCTAACTCATAGCCAAAAAAATATAATTGGTTTGGAATAAACAAGTTGTACTTAAGTCCTCCATAACAAAATTGTGGTGGTGAATATCATCATTTTGTAGTCCCTCCAATCATCTAGAAGACTAACCCTCAGTGGGAACAGTTCTGAAGGAGGAATTTCTAAATCAGGAAAACTGGAGTAGGAAGAAAGACCTACACATTGTAGATGGCATCATTCTGTGGGATTGGATCCTGGACTGAATACATGGGAGAATCAACAGAGTAAAGGCATTCATCTCTCTCTGCTTCCTGATTGTCGCTGTAATGTGACCAGCTGTCTCAAGCTCCTGCCACCATGAACTTCCTGACATAATGAACCCTGCCCTAAAACTCTTAGTGAAAAATAGAGGTTTCCTACCTGTGGTGGTTTGAAAGAAAATGTCCCCAAATGGGAGTGGCACTATTAGGAGATGTGGCCTTGTTGGAGTAGATGTGGCCTTCCTGGAGGAAGTTTTTCACTCTGGAGGCACACTCTGAGGTCTCATACATGCTCAACCCATGCCCAGTGAGACAGTTCACTTCCTGTTGCCTGCAAGTCAGGATGTAGAATTCTCCTACTCCATATCTGCCTGCGCACCACCATGTCCCACCATGATGATAATGGATTGAACCTCTGAACTATAAGTGAGCCACCACAACTAAACGTTTTCCTTTATAAGAGTTGCGACAGTCATGATGTCTCTTCACAGCAACAGAAACCCTAACGAAGACAGAAGTTGGTGCCAGGCTTTGGGGTATTGTTGTGAAGGGCCTGACCATGCTTGTTGGGAGAAATTTGGTCTTTGGGAGCTTGGGTTAGGAAAGCAGTGGATTTCTTTAAGTGCTGCTCAATGGGCCACACCAGTAGGAGCATGGAAGGTGATAATGCTGAGAATGATATGTGTGTGGGGGTGGGGGAGGCTGTCTCAAGAGGGTTCAGAGGAGAAGAATTTTAGTATGTTGCACAGAAATCATCCTTGTGACATTTTGGTGAAGAATGTGTCTGTCTTTTGTCCCTGTGTGAAATGTTTGCCTGAGGCTACAGTAAAGAGTTTTGGATTTACTCCCTTGGCACAGGAAATCTCAAAACAACCTAGAATAGACTCTGTTATGTATTTTCTAGTATTACCTCTAACGAAAATATATAATGAGAAGGAGTAAGTTGAGCAAGGAAAAATATTTGAGGAGAAAAAGAAGACCAGAAAGTAGAATGGAGCTAAATCCTGTATTCAAGGAGATAAACAGAATAAGAAATTTAGTAAAGGGAGTAGTGACTTCAGGGCAAGATCCCACCCAGCTAAGCTTCTTGTGGTGATATATTGCCTACTCCAATATATTGTGCACCCTAATAGTGTACCCTAATAATCTGGGATCAGAGGACAGAGCCAGCCACTAGATTAGACATAGAGGCCGGACAGCGGTGCCACACATGCCTTTAATACAATCATCGCTCAGGAGGCAGAGATCTGTCTGGATCTCTGTGAGTTCAAGGCCACACTGGGAACAGAGCCAGGCATGGTGGCACCCACCTTTAATCCTAGCACTTGAGATCTCATGTCTTTGCTGGGGAAGTACACAAGCCTTTAATTCCAGGAAGTGATGGTAGGAAGCAGAAAGGTATATAAAGGCTTGAGGACCAGGAACTAGAGGCTTTTTAGCAGCAGTTCAGCTGAGAACCCCTCTGGGTGAGGATTCAGAGGCTTTCAGTCTGAGGAAAGAGGATCAGCTAAGGAGTTGGCCAGGTGAGGTTGGCTGTGGCTTATTCTGTTTCTCTGATCTTTCAGCATTTACCCCAGTATCTTGCTTCGGGTTTTTTAATTAATAAGACCATTTAGCAATTCATGCTACTGTTTCCAGTTTGTGAAAAGGAATTACAGAAAAGCTTAGAGCAGAGTGTATGGTTTATGCCTTTAATCCCAGCACTGGGAAGGCAGCGGCTGGTGAATCTCTGAGTTTGAGGGCCATCTACAGAGCAAGTTCCAGAACAACCAAGCTTAGGCAGTGAAGGAAATCAAAAACAGAAAGATGATGAGATGTAATTGAAAGATCTCTGAGTTCAAGGTCAGCATGATCTACAGATCCAGTTTCAGGACAGGTAAGTTTAGGCGGTGAAGGAAACCATCGAAAACAGAAAGTTGGTGAAGATGCAGTTGAACTAGGGAACCATGCCTCAGTCCAGTAAGCAGCAAACTTGGTAGCTTCAGCTGTGTCATTCTGGAGTTAAGGAGAGAAAAGGGGGCTGTGGGATTTGCCTCCATGACTAAGAAAAACTGCCAAGGCCAAGCACGTGTCAGGGGTGTCCCTGAATGAACACCTAGAGAGGCCATTTTGAGACATTGTGAAATCGAAGTTTTGATTGCCTTGGAGACCCCAAGATAATGGAAATGCCAGAGCCATGGGACACCTCCCCAGGAGAGCTGCTAACAGGGAGTAGAAAGAGCCCAAGAGAAAGAAGTGTTGTGGTCAACAAAGCTGAAAGGAGTTGGCGATCTGAAGAATGCTTTGACATCAGACAGAGATGCAGAGTTTAGAATTTGCCCATCTGGTTTTCAGTCTTGCTTTGGTCCTATATTTTCTTACTATGTTCCCTTCCTTACATTTTGAAATGGTAATGTATATCCTGGGCCATTATATGTTGGAAGTATATGATTTGCTCTTTTATTTTTATTTTATAGGGGGTTACAGTTAAGAGATTAAATGAATCTCAGAAGAGACTTTGAACTTTAGACTTTTAAATAAGTTTGAGTCTGTTATAGACTGTAGGGACGTTTGAAATTGGACTGAGTGCATTTTTGCATTGTGATATGGCTATAAGCCTTGGTGGCCAAGGAGGGGATTGTGGTAGTTTGAAAGAAAATGGCCCCCAAAGAGGGTGGCACTATTAGGAGGCATGGATTTGTTGGTGTAGGTGTGGTTTTGTTGGAGGAAGTGTGTCAGTCTGGAGGCAGGCATTGAGATCACAAATATGCTCAAGCTACCCCCGGGTGAGAGAGTTCACTTCCTGTTGCCTTTGGATTAAGATGTATGGTCTCTCAGCTCCAGCACTATGCCTATCTTCATGCTCCCTTGCTTCCTGCTCTGATGATAGTGGACTAAACATCTAAACTCTAAGTGAGCCACCCCGTTAAATGTTTTCCTTTACACACATTGCCATGATCATGGTTTCTCTTCACAGCAATAGAAACCATAACTAAGACATTACCTTCATAGCTTGTCTCATGCTTTTGTCACCTCAGTGAAATAAATGGTACAAACTGCTACTCAGCATTCCAAGGGAATATCAGAATGAGTGATTTTAACCAAAAATAGCACAGTGAAATTTTAGTGATTTTTCTCTGCATCTTCATGATACAGGCAACTATTGCCAACTGAGGTTGGACATCACAGTCTTTCCCAGGTGGCGATCAACATAAAAACTCTTGTCTTTGGGTCATCAGGAAGTGATATGACCTTCATTACTCCTAGCTCCTAACATAACTGTTCATACTCTTCACTATATTGCATAAGGCCAAGTATGTCACATAATATTGATCTCTGGAATTAAAAAAAACAACTTTTGTACAAATCCCCCACCAATTGTGATTGGTTGTGTTACTGTAAGGATGCATTTAACATCTTTTGTTCCTTGCTGAAAATGGGGGTAATAATCATATATAATAGTACTGAAGATTAAATGATATACTAGATAAATAAAAAAGGTCCCTTCTTACCATTATCAGACATTTGACAAATATAAGCTGTATCAGGAATCTTAAAAGTTCTTATTAATAAAATCAAACCTGAGGCCAGTTATTGGGGTGAAAGCTGGAAGATCAGAGAAGCAGAACAAGCCACAGCTACCTCACCTTGCCAGTTCTTCAGCTGATCCTGTTTCCCCAGACTGGAAGCCTCTGAGTCCTCATCCAGAATGGGTCTCAGCTGAACTGTAGCTCAAAAGCCTAAAAGCTTAACCAGCCAAAATGCTTAACCAGCCAAATGCTTCTAGTTTCTGGTCTCCACGCCTTATATATCTTTCTGTTTTTGCCATCACTCCCTGGGATTAAAGGCTTACTTCTTGGAATTAAAGGTGTGTGTCACCATGCCTGGCTGTTCCCAATGTGGCTTTGAACTCACAGAGATCAGAGGGATTTCTGCCTCTGGAATGCTAGGATTAAAGGCGTGTGCTACCACTGCCTATCCTCTATATTTAATATTGTGGCTGTTCCACCACAATAAGCTTTCTATATTGAAAAACATACAGTGTCTATATCAAGTTAGAAATTCTAGAAAGGACCAAGGAATGTGTTTTAATGAACATTTTTCTATATATCAAATGTATTTACTGAAATTCATTACACATTATAGACCAGGATTAGTATCTAGGTTCAATTGGTTATGTACTGTTATGCATCAATTATAACAAAATACAGAACAAGCTGCTGGGTAATAGAGTAGAATTTCATTGTGAGTGGGAAGTTCAGCATCCCAGAAAAGCAAAGCTGAGCTGTTTGGCAGTACTAAGGGGACACACACCATTGGCAGTTCAGAAATTAAAGTTTGACCAGTTAACAAAGCCATTTTTTTTTCCAATTATGTTCAATTGCATGCTTAAAGATATAAAAGAGGACAGTATTTAGCCAAAATGAGGTTTTATTGTGATGATGTCAGGAACAGAAAGAGGAAGTCTATCACTTATAACAAAGCAGGTAAGGGCTACAGGAATAGAGTCCTTCTCTGAGTTGGACAGCCAGAACCCCCTAAAGAACTTTATGATACATTGTAGTGGGGGAAAGTAAATAAGTAATACTCATTAGATTAGAAAGGTTATTAAACTCAAGGAATGCAAGTTGCACTAAGACTCTAGAAAATATAGTTCTGGCATTCAGCACTGGAATTGTAGGCATAATTAAAACACTTCTTCTCACAGTGCAGATAACAAAACAAGACAGATGGCTAGTACTCAGCAAAACAACCAAGAAGTGTACTCACCCATGATTGGGAGACAGTCAAGTGTTTAATGGCCACATCAATACTTGATGCCCCTTGTAAGAGGCAGGATCATTTGTGTATACACCAATGTCCTTTGGAAATATGAAAGGAACATTGTGGAATATGTCTCAGCTGCTTAGTGAAGGAGGGTTAAAATCTAAAACAAAGAGAGTGCCAATTACCAGGAAATCAGTACGGAAAAAACAAAAGATGTAGCAGCAGGGGATAAAATTTGATCAGAAATGGGCTGAAGTGGTGATGGTAAGAAGCAAACTGAGGCAGAAAGGAGGGTAACACTCTGAGAAAATGCCAGCAAATTAAATAACTTTCAGTTCATTTTCTAAGGCCTAGAGGTCCAGTCCCCACTCCTATATGCATATCAATCATGTCTGACACAAAAAACGTGAAGGTGATGAAGAGAGATGATCAAGGTGAGAAGGATGTTTACTCCAGTGACTTAGACAACACAAACACAAACGAAAGATTTCAGAAGTCAAGGTGAATGGCTGATGTGATCAAATAAATCCACATTCAGGTCCATACAGGGAGAAGGTATAATCTTGGCTTTCTCAGAGTTTTATCATGCTGAATACAATAAAAATGCCTCAGTGGTAATTGTCTTTGTCCTCTAGGACACAGAATGTGGCAAGAGCTTTAAGATAGAAGAGAAAGGCACATGACAGAAGCAGAGAAAACACTGTTTGCACTTAATATGCACCACCTTTTCCATCAACTATGATGCACAATTCAAAAAAACAAAAGAATTTTAGGACAGTCCTGACACATTTTTGAAATATTTGCACTATGGGAAGAGCAGATTTAAACAATAGAACCATAGAGTCTATTCAGCGTGCTCTCCAATTCACTACAAACCCTGACTACAGTCTATTTTCATTGCAGATGAAGAGCCCAATAAAAGTCCTAATTAGCTTGACATTCACTTCTGTGAACTAAGTAATGAGTAAGTACATAATTAGGTGTTGGACTATAGAAATTGCTTGAATTGTGTATATGATTTCATTGCTAAAAATTTGTTACAGTGATGAGCTTTTTGCCTTTGTATTTTATCTAGCAGAATTGTTGAGTAGGTAATTATTTTAAAAAATAAATCTATTCAAATAAAGGATTAGAATAAAAAGCTATTGAAAAGATGGTAATACAGTTGGTCTCTGACCAACTAATGGTAACTTCAGAAAACCAAAAAAAATAATCACTTAACTTATCACATATCTTTTTATTTCTTTTCCTTTTTCTTTTTTTTTTTAGTTTCTAATAATTTAAAAGCACAAGTTTCATGATCTTCACTTTCAGTAAACTTTCAACCTGACTATTCCTCTAAGATTGAATTATTAAATGTTTATATAAGAAGTACCTTCTTTTCTTTATCAGATCAATTAAAACATCAACTCTAGAAGTAAAATATTTTGGATTAAGCAATTAGGATGAATATGGTTTGTAGCCTTGGCACAGTTCTTTGAAAACGTCTCTGTAAATGGTATAAAAGCTCATACTTTATTAATTTGTAAAAATGAATCTTAAGAGCACATTCCTAAGGTACAATAATGAAAGGAACTCTGAGAGTAACCGTTGTCCTTCCTTGCAGGGACCTAATATGTTCAAGTTACTTGCTATACAACTCTAACGGCCACGACAGGGAGATTTTTGTTGACAGCAGCATTTACAGGGCACCTTCTCTCATACTTTGAAGATATAGATAAAATTGACAGGTAATTCTTCAGCAAACTCAATATGCATTGTCGCAAAATCCATGAGCTTCCTCTTTCTAACAAGTATATGATTGTTTGATAGGCTGGCACAGAAAAAGGGACAGATCTTAAACCACCTGAAAGAAACATAAATCCGTGGACCCAGGTTTAGAAACAGCTCAAATAAGGCATCTAAAATTCATAAGAAATTTCAATTCTAAAGGTCAGTTTGGCCAAGCGTCCACCATGTTCTTTCTTTAAAAAAATGTTTATGCACTATATTTGTAAGTCAGATTCAGCATTGCATGTGGAGAAATTTGCAAAATCATAGAGGGATTAGTGCTGGCTCAGTGTTAGGTGCTTATATGCAAGGCACTAGACTCAACCTACACCATCTGTCAATCAATCAATACATGAATAAATCAATAAGAAATAAAATTTTGATATAATTCAATCTGAATACCTGAAGGGATAGCAGTATTTAGCTCACAATTTGGAAGACTGAAAGCCTTGTTATTTTGCATTGGAAATAGACCCAGTGGAAGAATCACATAGGAAAAGAGAAAAGGCACTATCTTCCTGCAGAAAGGGCCAATATCTTACGGTGCCTTCAATTAGAACCATTCTAGTCTCATGAGAACTTCTTCTCTCTGGTAGAATAGAATCTGTTCCTTTAGAAGGTAGTTACCCCAAATCACCTGATTATCTGGAACTGGCACAGAGGCCCTAATGGCCCTACCAACTCCAACAGTCCTCAAGCACAGAAGGATTTGAAGGCCATCCCCAAGTGATTTCCAAATAATGTCCCAGGGAATTTGAAGATAACTTTTCAGATTATATGTATATTAATATCAACTGCTTAGAATTTTACTCAGATAATATTTCCTGTGAATCAAGATGTCAGTTAACTTGGTTGGCACTGTAGGGTTAAGAGAAATGCTCATTCTTTTCTGTGGCACTAGAAATGCAAACCAGAAGGAATTAAACCCACAAAGGGAAAAATACATACCACTGATTTAAGAGGTTTGATACCATCGGTTTTACACTAGATTGACATATGGAGAGCATGCCGATAGCCCCCTGGGTGAAATGCTATTAGCCGTATAAAATCATGCTTCCCAGAATTGCTAAGTCATCTGTTGATAATTCAGTCACAGTTTTAAAAATCATCCACTGATTTAGGTATACTGATTGTGAAGAGTCTCTTAGAGGTTTCCTTCAGGTGCAGGTGGAGCTGGTTGAACTAAAATACAGTTTTTATCTCAGAACGGCATTTGGAAAGTAAGTTTGTAATCTGAGTTATGTGTGGTATAAAAAAAGAAACCTATGGTCCGAGTTAAGGTTCCATGAATCTGTTAACCATTGATCATCTAAATATGTCAGAAACGGATATGTTACATGTTTTCAATCCTCCATGTCTTTGATAGTGTAAGTACTTAAGTTCCTTAAAATCCCACACATTTTTGAGTTCTAAGCTCATTCAAAGAAAATATTGACAACTATGTTTATTCTCGTGGGTGTAATAAAACAAGTATTAATGAGTAACATCAGGCTTTACACTATTTAACTTCTAACATTTGGGAGGAAGATACTGATTAAACTGATTCCACATGATTAATTTCATGTTTAACTTACTCTTTAACCCTTTAATTTATTCTTTAAACCCTTCTACATCATTGTAGGTGCTAGAATTAACCTTCCCGAATATTTAAACATCTCGCTCTCTCTCCCTCCCTCCTCCCCTCCCTCTCCCTCCCTCCCTCCCTCCCTCCCTCCCTTCCTTATTGTCTTTCTTTCTATATCCTCTGTGTGTGTATTTGTGCGTGTGTGTGTGTGTGTGTGTGTGTGTGTGTGTGTGTGTGTGCATGTGCTTGTGTTGCCACTTTTTTGGAATACTTATATTTCTTAATTGCTGAAACTTTATTTTACAAACTCTGGCTTAGAAATCCTCAAGCCAACTTTCCTTACAGCCTCAGTGAGGCAGCATTAACCCTCTTTCTCACACCCCATTTACTGATAAAAATTGTTTGAAAAATCCATATAGATATGGAATTAGAACAAGGTTATGTCATATAAAAAATCTATGCAACTTTCCAAACTGAAATTTCAGGAATTCAAGAAATTTCCAGAAGCATTGCTACTGCTCAGGGAATATTTCATAACTCACAAACTCTTTAAAATTTCCAAAACCTCTTTTCTCAACTTTAAGTATTTTTCTGTAATTTGGAATTAATCACCTTTTTATAATGAATGCAGGCAGTTGGCATGATGGGAAAATGTTTAAGGATGCAAGATATATTTTATGTTTATCTCCTCACATTTTCACAATAATTATCCTTGATATTAACCTTTTCAATTTCATTATTGTGTTTTAAGTTTCCTATAGAAAACTATCTTTAGTTGTACATTTCCTCCTTAAATATACATAGATGATAGATGAATACATAGAGAGATGGTAGTTAGATTAATAGATTATAGATACATGATAGATAGATAGATATAGATAGATAGATAGATAGATTATTATAAACAGAATAAATTAATTTTACTTCACACTCACCTCTATAAAATTCCCAAGAATACAGTCATTTTCTGTCTTAGGAATGTGATCATTTGTTTGAGTTTTCCATGTATTAGTCCAAATACAGCTGGGAGATCAATTTCATCCCAAACATGCCCCAACTGAAACTTTTAAGTTTCATGGTCAATAAAAGCTCTATCCTAATCAAGATACTATAAGCTGAGAGAGATACAGTTAGTATTAAATTACTGACAATATTTTTAGAAAACCAATATTTACTACCTAAAATTACAATTTTAGCAGAAAAAGGTATAAAACATAGAACACAAAAAGAGGGATTGTGGAAGTAAATGGCTACAAAAAGGTTATTTTGCTAACCATTCTTTCTTATAATAGACATTTACACACCCATTCATTATCAGTGGACTTTCTTTCCCATCCCATGATTGGAAAATATGCACTTATCTCACTGGATTTTAGTTTTTTAACATGAAGAACATTTTATCAAAGAAGAAAGAGGGAAATTGAAATTTATATCACAATAGAACTTTAATTATAATTGTCTCATCCATCTCAGGCACTGTCATCTTCTGGATAGATCATCATATCCCAGATAAATTTTTCTTGGTTCGGTCCTCAGGTGAATAGACATAGGGAACAGAGGTGAGGTGCACACTTTACAGCTCACCCTCATGTTCACTGTAACATGAATGAGGCAGGACTATCGAAAGTGCGGATAATTTCAGCCTCTTGTACCTATAGGACTCAAATAGATATCAGTATTAAAGTAGGGTTGCAACTATCACACACATCATAAAAAGATGTATGCTACTGGATTTGGGGTAATTGACAAAGGGTGACAAAACTAGTTATATAAGTAGGGTTTAAACAAATACCATTCTAAAATATTTAAAGTGAAATATTTGGTAAATCGTGACCTATAACAGACTTAGATGATGCACTGAGGAATTTGTGTATCAATTTATATTCCATAAAACTATTTTCTCAGAGAAATAAATTTTAAAGGCCTCATTTATTTTTAAAGTGACATCTTCATCAAGGAACTGACACCACTTAGATGGAAACAAAGAATAAAATAACTCCATCAAAAAATAGTCCACTACTTAATCAAGTCACATCACCAAATCCTTGATTTAATGTATCATCTTTGTGGCAAAAGATAAAATATTTGTTTGTAGAAGGTAAATTAAATGCACAAATGATACATGGAATTCATGGATTAAATAAAATCAAGCCCACATTTCCTTGTTGCTAATCCATAAAAAAATTAGAAAAATATTAATTATATGCAAAGTCATCTTGTTTCCAAATGGCAAAAATAAATTTTGTTGCAATGTTTCTTTGTTCTTTTTAAATGAATTTTTTTTCCTAAATCATTGGTTCTAATGATAATAAGATTGAAAAAAAAACATGTCACTGATGGTTCTACTCTCTGAACTACAAGTCTTAGGTCTCTAGGTTCAAGTGCAGCCTTTCTTGGAAGCTCACTGTGCTATTTTGTTGCTGAGGACTATTACCATTACACAACTGTTTAATATTTATATCTTCAATTAGAGCTGTGGGGAAACAATGAGGACATCCTTAATGACGACTTCTACCAGGATATAGATTTTTTTTACATTCATATAAATATTGAGATCATGTATTAAGATTGCAAATTCAGGAATGGTAATTTAAATGTTTTCACATTAGACAGTTGAGAGCAAGCATGTTCCCACAAATAGTGATGTGAATTACAAAAAAAATGTTTATTTTCTGTATGTTTTCTGTGACAATGACAAGTACTTTAGGATGAAAACAAAATCAGTACAGACACAGAAGGTATTAAGACGTTTAAGCTAGAAACACATGACTACAGTGTATGGCTATGCCAACTTGGGGATCTAACTCACAATGGGGTTTACATTGATAAGCCTATTATAAGCTGGGAATAATTTAATACCCTAAACCAACCAAGCATCACAACTTAGCCTCAAATTTCATCCTAATGCATTGACTATTTGTTCTCATGACCATATAGCAGACTGGGACCTTCTGCTGACTGCATCTACAGACGTCATCCTACAGTCTGTATGTATTCCAAAGATCTAAAAAATTTAAAACTTTAACATATAGTTTCTACTGGATGTTTATCTAAATATTAAGTTTGTAGGGCTGAAGAGAGCACTAAAGAGTTCTCTGTGCTTTTGTACAGGACACAAGTTTGATCCGCAGAACCCATATTGTGGGACATACAGCCTCCTGAATCTCCAGCCAGGGAAACTGACACCCTCTTCTTCCATTCACAAGCATCAATCAATAATTTTAAAAAATATCATACAGGATTGTCTACAGAACAGTCATTTTCTGTTAGGGCTCCCTCCTCTCAGATGACTCTAGGGTCTGTCCAGTTGACATAAAACTAGCCAACACAACCATGCACAAGCTGTAGCATTCTATTTTTCTTTGGTGTGTAGCGTGTGTGTGTGTGTGTGTGTGTGTGTGTGTGTGTGTGTGTGTGTGAGTCTCTCGGACTCTGAAGAGCTCCAAGGCTGGTGCTGACGGTTGCTGCCATCTTTTTGAATTCTTAATTTTCTTTCTTTCTTTTTTAATATTTGGTAATTACAGTTTGATTTCTTTACTTTTAAAATACATTAAATAATTTCTTTTTTTTGCTGGAAGAGTGCCTTTAAAACTAAAAATATAATTTATGTTATGCAGCATTTTAAATTCTGTAGATTTCCTTATTCATTCATTTATTTGGTTTTCTGAGTCAAGATCTTATATAGTGAGGCTGACCTTAAACTCACGGTTACCAAAGCTTTCCTTGAACACAAATGGAAGCCTTCTGGGCACTAGACTCCTCTTTCCCACGCAGTGAATACCTGATATTTCTCCCCCTACATTTTATTAAAAGTAGATTCTTTCTCATCCAGTATATCCTGATTACTGTTTCCCTTCCTCTTCTTTTTCCAGTTCCTTCCTACCTCTCCTCGCATATGGCTCCTCTCCCTTTAGTCTTTTTGAAAAGGTTTCCAAGAGATAGCAGCCAAACATGACAAAAAATAAAATAAATAAAAAAGCCTCACATTGAAGTTGGACAAGGCAAACCGACAGACGGAAAAGAGCTCCAAAGGGAAGCAGAAGAATCAGGGCCCACTCATTCACATACTCAGGAGTCCCATAAAACTTCTAAACTGAGAGCTATAACATAGACACAGAGCACTTGGTGCAGACCTGTGTCAACCCTGTGCTTATAAAATAAGGATTTGGTGGCCTATTAAAAACAGACAAAGGGGGCTGGAGAGGTGGCTCAGAGGTTAAGAGCACTGACTGCTCTTCCAGAGGTCCTGAGTTCAATTCCCAGCAACCACATGGTGGCTCACAACCATCTGTAATGAGATCTGGTGCCCTCTTCTGGTCATACATGCTATATACAAAATAAATAAATAAATAAAAAATTAAAAAAAAAATAGACAAAGGACTGCGTGAACCCTGTAGGAGACTACAATGAACACATTACATACCATTATAAGGAGACTTTGAAATATAAGAACTAAACATTTATAATAGATTAGAGTCATTCTGGGACCAGAGAACTGGGGTTGCCTTTATGAGTTCTTGGTAATGTTTGGGGCAGTTTAAATTAGCCTGTCTGTATCCAAGGTCAGGGGTGGAAATCTATATTTTGATCAGAAGGAAGTAGATTTCTCTTTATGGGCCTCAACAAAACCCTGCTAGCTGTCTCTACCATTTCACCCAGTATTAAGGCAGGGCTTAGAGGGAACAGGCAATGAAGAACTGGCTCCAATGAATCCTTGTAAATATGGAGATCCTCAATTCTCTGGACAGGCTCTTAATGTCAATTACAGATGTTCTATGCATCAAACCCTCTGATGGATGAGCTTTAGTGAATTATTCAAATTTCTGACATAACCCAGATGTTGGGAAGAAATCAGTGTTCTTGTGAGGTAGCTGTGGCTTGTTCTGCTTGTCTGATCTTTAATAAGACCCTTTAGGATTCTTGCTACAATCTTGGGTAAACTGGAAGAAGAAAAGTCATCCCTTACCCTCTTCCTTGGTGATAGTCTGCAATATTTAAAGGCATGAAGTTACTGCATGGGAACTAGTCCTTTCTGAGCCAACCACTTTGGGAGTTTCATTTTTGTTTAATTTCTAATAAACACATTGTCTTTTCACTATAACTTTCAGTTTCATGAAACTCATTTCTTGTAGTCTGCTGAACATAAACCTAATATCATGGCAGCTGTTACAGTATTTTAAATCATAAGGAGGGAACACTTCATATACCTGTTTCTAGTGTTTGTGTGGGAAAAGGAGGTGATGCCCAACACTGCTTATAAGGAAGAATTTCATTCTCAGTAACTACTAAGATCACTAATATCTGTGTAGCTTCCCATCAGTTCCACATGTTTTCAGCTTTTCCCCTGTAAGACAAAGAAACAGAGGAAGAAAAGCTAAAAACACAGGATTTCATTAATTAAAAAAAATAGACATCACAATAAAGGACTCCTACTATTCTAGAGGAACAGACTCTATGAAATACTTTTGATACAGAAGAATTTGGGACCTTCGTTGGGATCACAGTCTCACATAATAAAACATTTTAAGTACAGACTCAAATGGAAGCTCAAAGACAATTTCACCAGGATTTTAAAAGGAAAAAAGAAAAAAAAAAAAAACGCGACAGACAAATTGTAACTTTCAACTCTATGAAGCCCAAGAATGATTAAAAAGTATACTTAGGTTCTGAACTGCATCCAAAACAGAGAAACGGATCGGGAGAGGCAAAAGCAGAAAGAAGGGCAGAACTATGCTGACTTACTTGTTTAAGAAGGATTGTGCTGGCCAGTGGGAACTCTGGTAAGGAAAAGTACCTGTCAGGTTAAAGGAATAATTGTCCTTTAACTTTTCCCTGTAGCATGGCTAAAGATGAGCCTGCCTTCCTAGGGCTGGTCCCATCTTTCTGATGGCTGTTCCTTAGCAAAAGCCGTTCTTTCCTGGCCAGCTGAAGTGTTAGGTCTTCACTCAGGACAGAGTGTTCATTCTCTTGATCAGAATGAGCTTTTCTGCCACCCTAACACTTCTACCCAGACTCTGTGCTTCACCATTTCAGGAAAGAAATGTTTACATTCACACATCTCACCTCAAACTTGCCCCAATCAGTCTTCTGAACAACAAATAACAACAACAACAACAAAAATTAGGTTGGACCTAAAGTCAGGTGGCTGTCCTCTAAATCAACAGTTGTGTACTCCAAATAACTGATCTCAATACCCCTATAATAACCTATCTACTAATTTACACTTATTATATTTCTAAAAGAATTTTATTATTTTAAAAATTATGAGACATTTAGGATTATCTTCAACATATTCCTAGGCAGTACAACTTGCTTTAGTAGGTCTGAATGATGATGATATTATGTGTTTAATCAACCATGACCTTCTCATGACTATTTGTTTACCCAGACCATGTACTTTAATAAAACCAAATACTCACGTATGAAAAACTCAAAATTTTTATTATGTTCCCACAAATATTCCATCATAACTGGAATTTTAAAAGTTTGGTTTTTAAATTAACAAACGCTGAAAGGCAAATATTGTTAAATACTAGGATTTTAAGAGCAAACCTGACTTATAGGGTTGTCCTCTGTATAGACAAAAAGCACATGATTAATTTTCTCAAGTACTTTTAGAATTAAATAAATGTCTACTCAGGAGGTTGGTATTTCCACTGAAATTCAGTCTTTACTAGCTTGTTTTAATTGCTTATCTTGGTAACTATTTGATCATTGTACATAGGGGTCAAATAAACACCAAGTATGTTATTCAGCCATTTTCTCAGACTTCCTGCCAATTAAATGAAAGTATCAAGTGACAAACGGCAATATACTTTCTTTTTCTAATTGAAAAGAGACTTTATTACCATTTTGAATATTGTTATTTCATCTGTATTCTTGAGGCTCCTACTGCCTAATGACTCTGAGGGGGGATAAAGGCCATGGCTAACATTGTGTTCACATTTTGCTTTTCTCTAGTCACAGCAGGTGCTGTTGCTCTCTGGCATGTTTAAAGAAAAGAAGAAATCTGTGGACTTTATAGAGATGATTGAGAAACTGAATCTGCACAAAGCCTGGGTGGGGGGTTAATTGGGAATAAAAAAGGCTTAACAAATCTCTGAGAGAGGCCATTTTTAGATATATGCATCTCTGAAGTGCTTTTTTAGAAGTACGTTCTTTTAGAAAATGGTGAGCTAGTTGATCATCATGAGAATAAAAACTAAGAAAGACCCATTAAAATAAAAGGGAATTTCCAAAGTATATTAGGAGATTTAATAATTTCTGTTGGGTGAAATCATATAATTCAGATATATTTTGCTGCAGATACAATTAAAGATGCTCTGTCATTAAATGTTAAGTTAAATAGATACATTATGAACTAATTTTTAACATTAGCATTGTCTAGGAATGTAATCATTTCTATTTTTGTCTAAAGTCAGTTTTATTAGAGAAACAAAGCAGCAATTCCTACATCTGCAAGACAAGAAGTTGGCTTTAGTCTGACTGTATAAATGCATATTGTGGGTGTGTTCATCTGTGTGTGCCAGAGTCAATTCCTATCATCCATGATTAATACTTGGAGAAGTCCACAGAGTTTGCTGTAGAAAAACAAAACAAAAACAAACAAAAAAACAGAAAACTTCCTATGACATTAACTTGTTATTGGGACATATTATAAGAAGCATTATTTCTGAAACTAGTTTCTAAGTATTACTTTTCTTCTCACTTTTACACATAAAGGCTTAAGTATTGAAAATACAAATAAGGCCGGGCAGTGGTGGCACAGGTCTTTAATCCCAGCACTTGGGAAGCAGAGGCAGGCAGATCTCTATGAGCCAGTTCTACAGAGTGAGTTCCAGGACAGGCTCCAAAGATACACAGAAAAACCCTGTCTCTAAATGCAAACAAACAAAAAGTGAATATAATGATTTTTTCCCATTTTAATAGGCTGGAGGTACCAACAATGATGACAAAAAGCATTCAAACAATTCTCTTGCTCCTAAAATAAAACATAACGGAAAGGGACGCAGGGTGGGGGCGGGGGGGGGGCAGAAACTGATATCTATATTCTTTCTTTAAACCTCAAATGGCCCATGCATGCTTGGGCATCATAGTCCTGTTTGTGCTTAGTAAAATGAGTGTAAATGTCTGGGTTTGCAGAATAAAATGTTTAAGAATGTGAAGAGATAATCAACCAACACCCATTGTTCTCAAAATGTTACAAACCATCCACGAACTGTTTTCTAGTGTGTCTCCCAAGGTGTCACCATATAGGGACAGTTTTCTGGATAGCATGCTCCTATTTGGGAGGGTGGGGTGGTATTCATTGGGAGGGGTGTAGATTGCACTCTGTTCAGGGATCCTCAAGTGTCTGTGATTCATGGGCCTGGTCATGGTGACTGTAGGTCTTGGGTTGGGGGAACCAGTCTGTGGTGGGGAAGGCTTAAACTATATCCACATTGATGAACTGAAATGTGGAGGCTTGAATTGTGGCCTTAGAGACTGGACAGAGGTCTGGGGCCTATATCTGGTTACTAAGGGACATAGCAATCTGCTGGTAGATCATATGCAAAGCATGTGGCTGTCCTTCAAGCATGTGCTATTGAGGACTTATGTGGATTTGCTGGCCTGGGGTCCAATCCACTGCTTCACCTGTTGCAGCTACAGAATCTACTGCCTTAGGACTGGCTAGCTAATGGAGTACTGTCTGCCCCACTTGCCCCATCTGCCTCATGGAGTTGCACTGCAAGTGGAGGTGCTGTTGCATGGATTGTTGCTGGTGAGGAAACAGCTGTTACAGCAGCAGCAACAACAACAACAACAACAAAATAAGTACAGAGCAGTCCATCATGGCAGGGGCATTGCTGTGGGATGTCTTTCTGACTGGCTAACAAAGAAGCTGCTCTGGCCTATGGTGAGTCAGGTTATAGCCAGGCAGGAAACCTAAGAGAAAGACAGGAAGAAGAAAGGCAGAGGTGGAGGAGACTCCAGCCTGCAGCCAAAGGAACAAGATGCCAGCAGACAGTTAACGCCATGATTACATGGCAACAAATATATTAATAGGAATGGGTTAATTTCAGATTAAAGAGCTAGCTAGCCAGAAGTTTTAGCCATAGGCCATATAGTTTGTAAATAATATAAGCCTCTGTGTGTTTACTTGGGAATAAGCAGGTATAGGACATGGGTGGGAGAGATTCGTCCGACCCCAGGGTTAGGCAGGACTTGAAATTCCAGCTACAGGGCATGTCAAAACACAGCCAGCTGCAGCAGCTATAAGGTCCTGAAGGCTATGATCCAGCAAGCATAGGTATTGTATTTTGAAGAATAGATTTGCACTTTGCTAATTTGTTTCCTAAGAATAGCTTTATCAAGAATAAAGAGCCATCTCTGTCAAAGATATATGTCCTGGGAACCAATAACCCATAGCCCAGCTTCTGCAGAAGAGCAAGCAACTGTCTCTGGAAGACACTTTGTTTCAAAATACAAAAATGCACAATATAAAATATAAAATCTAATTTGATCTAATGTAGGTGTAAAATATAAATTACCAATTAACATTAAAGACTATTATAACAGTAGTCAACCCTTTGTCAAAATTCTAAATTCTAACAAGACATCAATTCATTGTACACTGGTAAATGGTCAACTCTGAAAATATACATACAAATAGATTTTTATGAACAGAATAGGTTATATTTAAGAATATATATGCATGTACATATAAGTATATGCTCGCAATAACAATTAGAGAAAAAAGAGGCCATACATTTAAAGGAGAGTGGGAAGGGATCTATGGGAGGTTTGGAGGAAGGAAAGAAAGAAGCATTGTAATTAAATTACAATCTAAAAAATTCTGATGAAAAGAGGTACCTATAAATGAACACACTAAATAGTCACTAGTCTTTCTTTAGGTTCACAGAGCAACTTAGAGCATGTGGTAGCCTAGAATATATAATGAGCCTTTGTGTTCTCATCAATGTCAAATTCTGAATCCATTTCTTCCTCTTATCCACAATATAGATCAATTGTCACACATTCATCAGACCAATATTACAGGACACTTAAGACATGTTTCACTCAATTCATCCTATAGTTTTCTTTTATCTTGTAGGACATATTTTTTTTCTAGAACTTATCCAGAACATTCTACTGAAGGTCATAAGATGGACAGGATTAGGACAAATCCATGTCCTTGGTTAAATAGTCATCTTTAACCTTGAAAAATGAGATATGACAAAGTGACATGACAAAATTGGAAAAAACTAATGGAACAGTCAAGAAGAGAAACAAATGATAATGATCACATAAAATATCAGAGGGGTTGTGATAATAGGTTAACTAATTAGAAAACAATTAAAGTATTCTCCAATCTCCATGTCATATTATGACATAAAGTCCAGAGAGATTAGCATAATTAATTATAAAAAGTGAAACTATTAATTAGAGTCAGATGACATATGTCTTATCATAGATATAAAATTATAAAACAAAGTGATTACATAAATAAAAACACAATTTTAATGATAATATAAAGATAAAATTTGAAAAATAAAAGAGAAATGTACTCAGAAAACCTTATTTTGATGACTATGTTATTGCTAATAATAACAAAATTTAATGGACAATTGTCAATGCTTGCTTATTGTTCCATAAATGGGCAAACAGGAAAAAGAAAAAAAACTAAGAAATAAAAGCTACAATCAACCCCCAAATGCTAATTTTCCATATGTCTTCTGCCATATTGTCATGGAAGAATAAAAATAAATGTCATTTCTCTCATCATCTGAGGTTGTCTCCTTTAAACAAAATGAACTTTATCTGCTTTGCTTTTTTCTACTATGTACTTTGTGTGCCTATGAATATTTTCAGTGGAGGTTAAGGGAAGGGTAAAATAATGGACCACCAGAAAGAGAGCTTTAGTACCAGTTCCCAGTGTTCTACTGGAAGAAAACACCTCATATTTATTACTAAGAAAATGGAGGAAAAGATCTTGTTAAAAATATAAAAAGGAAATGGAAAAATACATTTCTCTATAATAGTATTAAAACAAAAAATATTAGCTTTATATAAACTTTTAAAATAATGTATATTTATTATTCCCAAATATCGCAAAACTAAGTATATTTCTACAAACCAATATAGATCTATTTTGGTATGCATTTAGAAATCTTCTAACACTAACACTTGAAGTTATATAAATAGAAAAGAAATTCTTTTTCAGTAATACGTTGTTATTACAGTTCCTCCTCTTCCTACTCCTCCAAGATCTGACGGATCTTCCCTCCCAATTGGATCCACATACTTTCTCTCTGCTTCAAAAACAAACAGGCATCTAAAGAATAATAATAAAAATCAAATAAGGTAAAACAAAAGCAAACAAATTGAGACAGAACAAACTAACAGAAGAAAAAGAGCCAAAGGAAAATCAGGAGAAACACATGTAGATGCAGAGACTTAAATTTGCACAGACAGGAATGACATAAAAACAGAAAACCAGAATCAATAATACATATGCAAAGAGCCTGTAAAGAAGAAAGGAAGAAAGGGAGAGAAGGAGGGAGGGAGGGAGGGAGGGAGGGAGGGAGGGAG
>CABHPH010162163.1:3701-46938 GCA_902168325.1 Peromyscus nudipes | reverse complement strand
AAAGAGCTGAACAGCCAATAGCAAGGCAGGAGAAAGGGTAGGAGGGACTGGCAGGCAGAGAGAATAAATAGAAGGAGAAAAAAGAGAAAAATAGAATCAAGGAATGAGAAAAGGAGGAGAGGAGGACTCCAGTGGCCAGCCACACAGCTACACAGCCAGACATAGAATAAGAAGGAAAGAAAAGATGTACATAAATAGAGAAAGGTAAAAGTTCAGAGGCAAAAGGTAGATGGGATAATTAAAGTTAAGAAAAGCTAACAAGAAACAAGCCAAGCTAAGGCCTGGCATTTATAAGTAATAATAAGTATCTGTGTGTGATTTATTTGGGAGCTGGGTGGCAAGCCCCCCAAAGAGCCAAAGAGTAAAAAAAAAAAAAAACTACAGAAGTCTCTTTAAATACTTAAACTACACAAAACAAAATCCAACAATTTTGTGTACACTCTTCTCCCAATCAAGGTGCAGCCCATCATATACTGGCTTATTATAGACAGAGAGGAATGAGGAGCAATGCTTGACTTTGAAGAGAAGTTTATCAATGAAGTTGTTTAGGCTGGCTAATACAGAGAGATTTTTAAAAACTCCAACTTTTTTTTGGTTGGTTTTATTTTTACTTTAAAATCTCTGCAGACAGTATACTCCCATTCGTCTAGAAATGAGGGTTTATCACATCACTGGTGCCTGCCCTTGAGCATGAAGGCAATCATTCTTGATGCTTTTCAGGTCCTTGATTCCAGGAAGCCACCCATCTACTTTCTGCAATGCTAGATTATGCATTTCTGTTCTAAAACACACAAATTAAATTATGTAGAACTCCTTCATGTCTGGTTTCTTTCATTTAGCATGTTTTAACACCCATATTCTTGTGTGTGTTTGTAGCCTACTCCTTTATATTGTGGAGTAATAGTCTATTGTATAATGACATCACACATTTTTAACCATTCTCTTTTTGATGGGTTTTTGTTTTGTTCCACATTATTGGCTGTATAAAGTTAAAAAAACTTTTATGAATAATATTCTACTTTTCACAGAGTTTTCTTGTTAACTATACATATAACTTGGTAAGAAATTGCCAATTTTTTTCCTAAAATAATTTACGGCCCCATTTTTTTAGACTCACCAGGGATTTCTATGAACTGTAATGTCCTCAACATTTGCTACACATTCTTTTAATATTTTAGGGATTCTAGTGGATTTAAAGTCATATTCCATTGTTGTTTTACTTTTCAGTTTTCTGGTGATTAGTGAGATAGATCATTTTCTCACATGGTTAATCTCCACTCATAAGTACTTTTGGCAAGTTTTGTTTTCAACTAATTTGCTAATTAAGAAAAATGGGTTGTATTTCTTCATGTTAAGAATTCTTTGTACCTTAAGGACAAGCTTGGAGACATTGTAAGTTGGAATTTGCTTGTTCATTTTCTTAATGATGTCTTTCAAAGAGAAGTTTTTAACCTGATGAGCTGCAGTATATATTTTTTCTGCTTTTGTGTTCTGTGTGAGTTGCTTGTCTACCCAATGTCGAGATTTTTCACTAAAGTTTTATGCTAAAAGTTTTGTAGTTTAGGTACATGGTATGGTTTGAATCTGCAATGGCTCCATAAACTCATATTTTGGATGCCTCTTCCCCAACTGGTGGTGCTGTTTGATAAGGCTGTGGCACCTTTAGAAAGTGGGGCCCAGCTGACAGAAGGTGAGAAGAGTGGGCCTCTTATATGGGCCTTGATTCCCACCCTTCCTCTTTGCTTCCTGTTCCTCTGTGTTGTGAGCAGCCACTGCTGCTCACCACACCCTGTCATGGACTGAACCACTTTGCTATACCTTTCCCATGATGAACTGAAACCTTTTGAAGCCATGAGCTGAAATAAATTTCTCCTTCTATAAGCTATTTCTGTCATGTATTTCATCATACCGACACAAAGATAATTGATACTGTAAGTCTTCAGAATATTTAGCAAAAATATCTGTGTATGAGGTAAGAGTATAGATCAATTATTACTCTTCAAATTCCAACCCCTTTTATTAAATATAGAATAATTTCCTCTATTTGTGTTAATATCTTTCTCAAACAATTGACATGTGTGAAAAAGTCTATGTTTATATTTCCTTTGAATTATTTGCCAATTTTTTTCCTTTGAATTATATATCAATACTGCTTTGTTGAACACCTTTCTGGTTCATGTGCCAGTATCATGTTATGTTAACTTGTACAGTTTTTTTTACTATGTCTTGAAATCCAGCAATATGTACTCTCCAATCCAAATTTTTTTGAAATTATTTTTGGACAATCTTTGTAGGTCTACATAAAATTTAAAACTAGCTTTTCAATTTCTTCCTTAAGATATCTATTTAAAGTTTGACAGGTGGTAAACTGAGTTTACAGAAGTTTTAGGGAACATTTACATCTTAATAATACATAAACATGGTATATTATTCCATTTATTTAGATCGTCTTGTTATTTTATCATCACTTTTTGCAGTTATCAACATATAAAATTTGCATACAATTTTATATTACATAGATGATATACAAAACAAATTCGTTTCGTAGATTTATTGCAATCATACATCCAGGGCATTTAAAATTTAAGTTTGTAATTATTCCTAGTAAAAAATCTAGAAATATGTTTCATTTATGGATATGAGACCTTCATTTATAGCTGGAGACCTTGGTAAACTCATCAATCAGGTCTATGAACTTTTTGTAGATTCTCTGAAATTTCTTTTGCAAACATCCATTTTCTTTTCTTTAGGTGACTAGAGACATTTAATTGCCTGTATTATAATCAATTATGGACATTTTATTTCTATTTCTTGATTTATTAGATATCATGTAGAAGATATTAAACGTCAGTTTAGGTTGAATACCCTTTATAGAAGATGTTTTGAGCCAGATTTTGGATTTTGGAATAGGTAGTTCTAAAAAATGGGATGTTTTGAGAATGGAATCAAGCGTCACCATGTTTCATGTATATGCTTCAAGTATTATAAGCATAGTTTGAAGGCAATGTGTCTTAGTCACAACCTGTTGTGTGACTGAGGTATAAATTTTTCCACTCATTATGTCATATCAACATTCAAATAGGGGACCAGGATCCATCCCTGGTGCATGGGCAGGCTTTTGGGAGCCTGGTGCCTGTGGTGTGACAGGCAGCCTTGGTGCAGTGGGGAGGGGCTTGGATCTGCCTAGGCTCAGTGTGCAGGGCTCTGCTGACTCCCCATGGGAGACCTTGATTTGGGGGATGTGGGGATGCGGGGTGGCTTGGGAGGGAGGGCTGGGGGGGTGGGAGGAGGGAGAAGGGGGATCTGTGGGTGGTATGTAGGGTGAGTAGAAAATTTCTTAATAAAGGAAAATGAAAAGAAAAAAGAAAAAAAACCATTCAAATAGTCTTGGATTCTGGAGCATTTTGGAATATGGATGCTTGGATCAAAGTTGTTCAATTTGCAATAAGAATAAACAATACGCTTGTGTCTAGTTGGATGGTAAATCAGTCTTTGAACATTGAATATGATGTCAGCTGCAGGTTGTTTTCAGTAGTGACATTTATCAGTTTGTTATTAATTACGTTTATTCTTTAAGCATTTCCTTTTTGTCATGGCTGTCTACATGTACATGATGCAGTCTGATTGTTCTCAACTTCGTCCTCTCTGCTTTCCCTCTCCCCTTCACCCTCGCACTTCCACACTAGTGACTTTTCCCCAGCCATGTCCTCCTGCTCTGTCTGTGTCCTTCAGGGTCCAACCAGGTTCAACTCTGTGGCTTTGGAAAGAAATCTCTTCTGATCATCAGTTTGCTAAGAATTTATTTTTAATCAATACTAAGTGTCCAGCTTTGATAAGGTATTTCCTCTCTTTTGGAAGAAAGCAGATCATTTTCACTTTTTAGTGTGTGGATATGACCAGTCGCTTTGTTTCTTTAATGTTTAACTGGGCTTCCATTTCCAGTTAACCTCCACATATTTAAAAATTATATGCTTAGACTGGAATAACCAATAGTTTTTGGAGGATTTTAGATCAACTAGTTCAGTGGTCTACAGTTTATTTTTCTGATAATGTTTTGATATATGCATAATGCCAGCAGTGTAAAATGAGCGGAAACAATGAACTGCACTAGGGCTGGCATGTTTCTTTATTAAATATTACAATTTACCAGTGGGCCTGAAGTTTCTTTGTTGGGGGAGTTTTAAACTATGGTTTCAATTATTTGTAATTATTAATTTAGTTATTTTAGATAATCTAGACTACCCAAGTTGTTTATGCTTTCTTGTATGAGTTTTAGTATTTTCTGTTTTAATCTAACTTTTTAAATTTATGAGTTTATATTCTTTCATAATTTCTCTGTATTAACAGTTTCACTTATATTTGTAATAATGATAGTGCTATGTGTTTTTTCATTTCTGGTATTAGTAATTTATATTTTCTTTTTAAATTATTATTCATCTTTCAAAGAATAAATTTTGATTTAATTTATTTAAAGCTTTTTTAAAACATTTTTGATTTGAATTTAGTTTTGGCTTTTAACTTCATATGGTTTAAGCTTGGATAATTGATTTACAAATATCTTTTTGTAATATAAAGTTTTAATGCTAGAACAATTTCTATAAGCATGAATCAGCCATGTCTCCTGAATTTTTATATACTCTTTTCTCATTTACATTTAATTGAAAATTACTTATTTCTCTTGTGACTTCCTGTATAATTTATGGGTGATTTCACAATGTGTTGTTGAATTTTCATAATTTGCATGGTTATCTGAATAGATTTCACTGAGTCAATAGATGAATTCTGTAAAGATAGAAAACACACTTTGAATTATTTTAATTACTTTTAAAGTTATCCAAGTTTGTCTTATGGCCACAAATATGAGCTGACTTGGTGAGCATAGCATATTCACTCAAAGACGCATTTTACTGTCTCTCCCTTTTGTTTTTAACTGGTGTACTTAACATTTCAACCGTGTTTCTTGAACTGTTTGATCGCATTTTGTAAAAGGCCAATCTCTGTACTTTAATAGGCCTGTTTACACTATTTATCTTTCATGTATTTTAATTGGGATGTTTATATTATTTATCTTTAATGTACCAAATTGATATTATTCATTAAAGTCCACCCCACAGTTTCGTCATCTCCTGCTTGTTCTTTACTGTTTCCACCCCATCCGTCATGTTGACCTGCTTTTGGTATAAGTACTTTTTTATTCCATTTTTATCTCTAGGATCTGTTGAGTGGATGCAAGTCCATTTCATGATTTATATTCTTCCATTGGATCTAATCTGTTCCTTATTAAAGTTTACATGTCTTTTGAGAGCTGTTTTCTGTTCTTCTGGTGCAGTCTGAGATTTGGGCAGCTGTGCTCTTGATCTGAGGAGCGGGATTCTTGATTTTGCTGGTTGTGGCTGTGAAGAACCATTAGTTGTGAAATGGCTCTTTACCTTCTCTAAAGGCAGGGGGGCTTTTTATCTGGTCCCATCTCCAGTTGCTGTACTCTGTACCTTTATTCTGCCGGAGAGACTAGTTCTGCCCATCAAGGATTTTTCTATAGAGAAGATGGTGAAGATATGAGGCAAAGGTTCCCCTCCCTGAGCCTGTCTCAAGAGGAGGATTGCTAGTGTCTCCATCTCTGCCCCCATCATTCTCTTCAGTCCCCAGTGATATTTACAGGACGGTGGAACACAAACTCCTTTTGTATCGTTGGCACTCAGAACTTCTATGTTCTGACACTAGTCTACCCAGCTCTGGCCTTTAGTAACACTTTAGGAACCTTCCTCTAAATCATCTGCTGTGTGTGGTTTCTAGTGTCTTTTGCTTTCACACTAGCCCAAGGAAGGGAATGCTTGCCTTGGCGTTTAGTTATTCGTCCCCCAGTTCTGTGATGTCGTCAAGAATTTTGCATTCTGTCGGTTACCTAGAAATTTCTTTCTGATAGACTAGAATGTTGTTATTTTCAGTTTTCTAGACCTTAACCGGAAGCTGAGAGTCAGGACCATTTTTATTTGATATTTTTATTTGAATACCTGTGTTCAAATCTTCAGCATTACCAATTGTTTCCTCTATTACCCCTGAGTTCTTTGCTCCAGTCCATTCTCCTTTCTCCTTTTGAATTGAATACAGCTTAGTATTCTATTTTATTCCGATTGTTGGGTAATTAGCAACTTCTCTATTTTTTGTGGGGGGGGGGCAGTCTTGAGTTTATAGTATGTACACCTCATTTATTACAGTTTAAGTAATTTCACATAATTTCTAAGATTATTAGGTTACACTAGTATGTTTCTTTGCTCACTCTTTGTGGCATTTGTTGTCCGGTATTGCCCTTCTGTGTGTGCTACAAACCTCACACTGCACTATCATGGACAGCCCATAACCTTTCAAAGAAATGCAAAATAAAGCAAACATAAACATCATATTCTTTTATTTTTATATGAATTTTACCAGTGTTTTTCTGTCCTTTCTGATCTGGAATTAATTGCTTTTAGTTTGAAAGTTCAGTTAGAGTATTTACTTTTTTATGGCACAAGTGTCCACTGACAAGTTGGTCAGTTTCACATGTATCCTGGCAACATCTTGTCTTTAAAGGTCCTCAGTTTCTGAGGCTAACCTCTACCAGGGCAGGTAACTCTCTGGTTGATAGTTATTTTTCTTTCCGTTCTTTAAATATGCACTCTCTTCTTCTGGCTTCTAGTGGATGTTAGTTGCACATCAGTAATTATTTTTAATTATTGTTAACTTGCATATCATTGACTATATTTCATTGGCAGTTTTTATTATTTTCCCTTTGTCATTGTTTTGGAATGATTTGATTTTCATAGCACTTGACCTGTTTTTCTTCATGTTTCTCTTGTTTCAAGTTCACCAAAATTCTTAGATCTGTAAGTCTATAATCTCATAACATTTGTTAAATGTGTTACTATTATTGTTTAGACTTTCTAGTGCACCTTCCTTTACTTCCTCTATACCTTTCAACCAGGATTTCAAATATCCAAATGTTAGATTGTTCTGTTTCTCCATCGCTTACTTAAGCTTAGCACCCCTCTCCAGTTTTGTAAGACTGCTCTTTCTATTTTATTAATTCTTATTTTAAAGCATCTCAAACAGGATTTCCATTCTCAGTGAGACAAACATGTTTGGTTGAGTAATTATATGCTGTCCAAGAATGTTCTGCACATTGCAGAATGTTTAGTTGTATTCCTGGCTTTTTGCCACTGGGTCACAATAGCACCCACCCCATGTTATGACCCCCAATGACAACTTTGGATGCTACCATAACTCCCCCAAAATGGGCACAATTGCTTCTTCTTGAGAGGCAATACTCTAAGGTAACTTACAAACAAAATAAGACATTTTAGTTCATATATAAACCTCCCACCTAGGCATTCTGTTTGATATTTTTCAAACTTCTGTAACATTTTATATTTTTCTTTAGATTCCTGAACATCTAAATCTTCAGATTTTTAGAACATCATTTGTAGTAGTTATTTTCCAGTCTGCTTTTTATTCTCTCTGTTCTTCCTGAATCTGTGACTGTTTCCTTTTGCGGATCTTGTTCTTAATACTTCTCTCGCAGTTCTAGCGACTTTCAGTTGGGTATCATGAGACGAAAATGCTGGAAGTCTTTGCCGTCTTGATTTTCTTGCAGGTAGCATTACATTCATTTTGGTAAGTGAGTTACACGGAAGACTCCTCTCTTTAAGGATTATTCAAAGTTTGTTAGCTGTTTAATCTAGAGCTGACTTTGGACTGACTTGGGCTTGGGAGCTCTTCCTACACATCATGGGTGTCGTAAGGAATGCACACCTCTCTAGCTGGGCAGATCCCGAGTAGCTCATTGTCCTGCCTGAGCTCTACCAATCACTTTGCATAGGACTTCCCACTTGTTGCCCTACAGAAGTTCCCACCGGCTCCAGCAACCTTGCATCATCTCACAAGGCCCACCACACGTGTGTTCCCCAGGCAGATGCAAGAGAATGTCACCCATATTTGGGGGTTGTTTTATCTGCATCGTCTCCGCATCTGGGCACTTGCTTGTTACATTGCGGGCTGTCCATGGTTTCTGGACGCCAAGCTGTGCATTCGTTCCCACAGTCCTCTTCTCTGTCTCTGTGTTATGATCTGGAATGAAGGAAGCTGGGACAATTTTAGATTCCAGCTCGTTTGCTTTTATGACTTGAGTTGTCACAGGGCTGGCTTCCCTATATTATTTGCATGTCATTCCCTCTTTATTCTGCCTTGTTCTCTAAGTTTTTACAAGAAGAGAGTGATTCTGACATGAAGTATTTCACCAAGTCTAGCAGCGAGGCTTGATGATTTCTAAAGGGAATTCTAAATAGATGTCAGTCCTTCCGATGAGACTGTGTAAGGATGGGAAGTTATATAAAAAAATAAAAATAAAAAAATAAAAATAAAAAACCTTTCTCACTAAGCTTCATGTCTGTAAGTGGGTGGAGGGTGAGCACATTTCTGTGTGTGAGGCTTACTTTTTTCTTACCAAGTTCTCAGTGGGGTTATGATCATTCTTTTTGCAATCTTTCCCTGGATATATGCCATTAACGACCCCTGATACTTACTTTGTGAGGCACATCTGGAGTTTGCTAATACTTCAGCTGTATCTCCAAGTCCTATTTTGTACTCAGATCAACTATACACACATATAATGAAAGTTTACTTGGCTGTATTTTTCTTTCATTCCAGCTTTTCCAAGAGACTGATGAAAAATGGAACAAACCCCCACTGGCATTTTTACCACTTTGAAGGCAAAAAAAAAAACCAAAAAACCTCTTCTATTTTTACAGGGTAAGAAAAGAGGAGAAGAACATTTTCGGTTCAAGGCCTCAAAGGAGATGGCACTACAACACCTTTCTGCTTCCCTGGATGTGACTCTCCCAGCTGTCCAGCATTCCAGGGAACTGCTTTGGCTTAATGCTTAGAACTCAGGCGTCAGAAGACAGTTTCATAGCAAGGGATGAGACCTGAGCTTCTAAGAGAGGCTCTTGCAGGGAGTCGTGTTTGAACATCCAGAACTGCCTGTGATTCTCCTGCTTTACAACCAAATGTCCGGGTTGGGGATTTAGCTCAGTGGTAGAGCACTTGCCTAGCTAGCGCAAGGCCCTGGGTTCGATCCTCAGCTCTGGGGAAAAAAAACTAAACAAACAAACAAAAAAAAAAACAACCAAATGTCCTCTGCATGGAGAGCAATTCTCCATCATTACACACATTCAAAAGATGTTCAATACATTCTCTCTCTCTCTCTCTCTCTCTCTCTCTCTCTCTCTCTCTCTCTCACCATTTGTCTCACTTAAAAAAACCAACGGCTTATCACAATTGTTATTTCTGGGTATCCACTTAAAAATCAAATGTGAAATTGGTGCTTTAACTGGTAAACCAACATTTCACAGTATTGTAGAACAATGTGGTGATATTTTAGCTGTGTCCCCTAATAAAATTTATCTGAGGATCAGAGAAAAAAGCCAGCCACTATATTAACATCGAAGTCAGGCAATGGTAGCACACACCTTTAATCCTATCATTTGGGAGGCAGGGATCTGTCTGGATCTCTATGAGTTCAAGGCCACACTGGGAACAGAGCCAGGCATGGTGGCACACACCTTAAATTCCAACACTAGTTAACCATAAAGGTTTGGAGGTCTGTACAGACAGACAGGAAGTGACAGAGCTGGATAGGAAGAGGAAGTGATGTAGCTGGACAGAGAGAGTAAATGAGATAGCAGAACAGAAAGGCATATAGGCATTGGGTATACAGGAAGTAGCTTTCTTTTAGAAGATGAGGGTCAGTAAGGTGAGGTTGGCTTGTGGCTTTTCCTACTTCTCTGATCTCTCAGGTTTTAACACTGATATCTGGCTCTGGGTTTTTTTTTTTTATTTAAGACAGTTTAGCAATTCGTCTATAGAACAATGTTTTGTTTTTTCTTTTCTTTCTTTCTTTTTTGAATACTCTGGGTAAAACCATGCCTGCACATGGTATCTGGGTAAGCTGGCTAGCTTTGTGCCAATTTGACACAAGCTAGAGTCATTTGGAAAGAACTAACCTCATTTGAGAAAATATCCACACCGTATTGTCCCGGGGGAAAGCCTGTGGTACATTTTCTTGATTGGTGATTGATGTGGGAGGGTCCACTTCACTGTGGGCAGTGCCGTCCCTGGGCTGGTGATCCTGGGATAAGACAGCAGGGCGGAGTAAGCCGTGAGGAACAGCCAATAAGCAGCACTCCTCCTTGGCCTCTGCATTTGCCCCTGCCTCCAGGTCTCTCCCTTGAGGTCCTGCCTTGTCTTCTCTTGGTAACGGACCATTACCTGGAAGTGTAAGTGACATAAACCCTTTCCTCATCAAAATGCTTTTGCTCACGGTGTTTTCACCTCAGCAATAGAAACCTTAACGAAGACACTAGGGATTATAAAGAAGACCTGTAATGACATTTCACTGTGGGGCACACTCATCCTAGTTTGCTCCAGATACTTCGAAGACATCCATGCAAGTGGTTTACATCAGAAACAGCAGATCCTCTGGCCTTTCCTGGGACCTGGTGTGGGAGCAAGTCAATCACAAAGGACACCTGGGTGACAGCAGAAGGGTAGAAAAGGACCTGGGTGGTATAACAGGACCCGTGTCTTACATCAAATAGAATTAAGTAGCTCCAGATCATGATTTTTTTTGGTTTTTCGAGACAGAGTTTTTCTGTGCACCTTTGCGCCTTTCCTGGAACTCACTTGGTAGCCCAGGCTGGCCTCGAACTCACAGAGATCGGCCTGGCTCTGCCTCCCAAGTGCTGGGTTTAAAGGCGTGCGCCACCACCGCCTGGCTGAGGTCACGATTTTGAAAGACAGTAATTCATAATATTTCAGAATGGCTTGTCCAAACACTGTTTACTGGGATCACCTATTTTTCTTGACCTCAGTCCCTAAGGTCTTGAAACTTAAAAAAAAAAAAATTCCACGATCCTCTGGATTTCTTTTGAAGTGTGTGTGTGTGTGTGTGTGTGTGTGTGTGTGCGCGTGCATGCATGTGTGTGTTAGGTGTGTGTGTTAGGTGTATGCACATGTATGATGAAATGAGCATGCCTGTGTGTACACAGTGGAGTGTCTTCCTCTATCACTACCAACCTTATGTTTTCAGACAGGCCTCTCAGTGATGCTGGTGCTCACCGTTGGGCTAGACTGGTTGGCTCCTGAGCTCCGGGGGATCCTCTTGTCTCTGACTTCCCGGTGCTGGCCATGCAGGTGAGTATGACCATGCCTGACTTTTTCTAGGTGCGTGCTAGAGTTTTGAACCCAGATCCTCATGTTTGTGTGGCAGGCAATTTACTGACCGAACGTCTCTAGCTTCAATCCTTTGGTTTTCTTGAGAAAAACATCAAAGATGCCTCACTGCTGAAATGGAATTTATTCAGAATTTCAGGAGACAGATATCAATAACTCTGCTCAGTGAAATGGTATAGATTGTTTCCTCTCTGTCAGTTTCTCTTATCCTTCCCTTTTCTTTTCATATTCAAGCATCATTTTAGATCCAATCTGAGTAGGTTACTTCTTAGCCTATATCCTCTTGTAGAGAGGGAGAAATACACTTTCCTACTAATACTGATGGTTGACTTTTACATGTCAGAATTACCTGATGCTTAAGACTGTAAGAAACAAGAATTAAAGGAAGTAAGAATATACAAAATAGAGTCTGACTGAAAACCCTTGGCATTAGTAGTTTTAATTATGAGAGGTAGTTCTTTAAGTTATTTAATCAGTATACTAATATCTTCAGTTACATAAAGAACAAAATATGTCCTATATTATCTATCTGATAGATAAATATAATAGGACTATCAAGTAAAATTACATATTGCTGTAGAATAATATTTTAGAAATATTTTAAGATGTTTTATATTTGTTTATGCTATCAAATATTTGTTTAATGATGCAAAGATGTATTGCATTATTTTATGTTGCATTTGTTTAACTCGGTGAAGCTGTGTTACTGTGCCTGTCTGAAACACCTGATTGGTCTAATAAAGAGCCAAACAGCCAATAGCAAGGCAGGAGAAAGGATAGGCAGGACTGTCAGGCAGAGAGAATAAGTAGAAGGAGAAATCTGGAGGTGGGGGGAGAAGGAGAGATCAAGAAGCAAGAAGAGAACAAGGAGAGGAGGACTCCAGGGGCCAGCCACCCAGCCACCCAGCCAGCCACAGAGTAAGAGTGAAAGTGAGATAACACAGCAGTAAGAAAAGAAAAAAGCCCAGAGGCAAAAGTAGATGGGATAGTTTAAGTTAAGAAAAGCTGGCTAGAAACAAGCCAAACTAAGCTGGGCATTCATAAGAAAGAATAAGACTTGGTTTATTTGGGAGCTGGGTGGCAGGCCCCCCTCAAAAAGCTAAGAACAAAGAGCCCCACAAAAAAGCAAGAGTAAAGAGTGAAAACAGTAAAAAAAAATGCAACTACAACATATATAGTGCACATTTGTGTGTGTGTGTGTGTGTGGTGTGTGTGTGTGTGTGTGTGTGTTTCTATCCAGATTATCTAGGTCCAACTCACACATTTCTTTCAGAACTCCATAAAAGCAAATTTGTAACAAGTCTTGGGAGGAAATAAAGCAAAAAATAATAATGAAACAAACAGCTATCTTCATGGTGCCTCCTTTGTATTATGACATTATTATGTGATTCTAATATTACTATATTATTAATCATAAGATTATATAATATTAGCACCTGCCTAGTTGAGGAAGACTTGATGCCCAGAGATTATATTGCCCTAGAAACAGCTAGAAAGCTCAGAGGGGCTCCAAACCAGGTCTGCCTGGAGACCAGTCTGTGTTCTGTACATGACCGTATCCATTTGATCCCTGCATCACAGAGTCGAAGATGTCAGCATGAAACCAAAGGAAAGCAAAAGGCTTAGATCTAAAAGATTACTTTCTCAACAACACTGACAAGAATAAGAAATGTGAAAAAGGTATCTGGTTCACATTATTATAGAGCCTATTGAAGGTTAACTATAATTTTAAAAGTCAGGTTGTGCGCATCTGAGCTGTAGCAATCACGGATCCTTTCCTGACATGCTCTCTATTAAGGACAAGTTGGATAGGAGAAAGCTTCAAAGATAACTGTGTCCCATTGGTCCCAACCTCTATTCCGAGGGCAGTCAGGGCCTGAATGCTGTTCTGTGACTCAGCCTTCTTAGCATTAGAGGTAAAGGCTCAGTAGATTTTGGAGGGAGGTTTAATAAATGACTCCCTCAAGGCACATTGGATTTTTCAAATAAGTTAGCAAAAAAAATGTCTGGACAATAAGAAGATTGAAATGTGCAATAGATATTTAACATTGGAGGCCACCATAGAAAAATGGAACACCACAACAATCAATAGTCCCACTAAATGACATGTTTAAAGCTAATGGTGAAGAAAATTCAATGATAATTTTAATTGCTTTGTCCAAGAAGAAATGAAACGTGAGGAATTTAATCAGGCAAGCACTCATCCACTGCTTGTCATGTATTTTTAATAATACTTATAAAGATATGTCTCTATGGTAGATTTCAAGGCAAATTTTCCATGTAAATTTAATTCTATAAGTAGATACAATTTTTCCTCGTACAACATAGAAGAAATAATTTTCAAGTGAATTTTCAGTGGAATGGTAAACATATAAAGTTGAGTCATCGTAAGCATGTTCTGTGGGTTCAAGAATATGAAATATTTGGGCTTTCTTGTGCCTTGCAAGATTGTTTTGATATGTTAGTGTGTTAATTTGTTTGGATTGACTGAAACTGTCTTATTCAAAATAGAGTAAAAAATAGTGTATTATCTTGAACTTGAAAGAGTATATAGTCCTTATCAGGTCAAATTACATTTTAATTAACAATATTTTCCAACATATTCGTTTACTAAAATATATTCCCCTAAATTAAAATGCATGGTTATCACTTCTCCTCTCTCCCTTTCTTTATATAAAGACATATATTTGTATTAATGTGTATATTTCCAAACACACATGTAGATACATGTTCATATGTGGACTTATAAATACTCATTCATATGTGTATCATAATCAACATATTCAAAGTAATAGTGCCTGGTCCAATATATCACCAAAGATTTGTGAACAGTATGGATGCTGATTTATAGAAATTAACACTGAAAAGATTATACAAATGATTGACAAATGATTAGTATTGCCTGTTTTCTAAACATAGTAGTCCTTGTTAGAGCTATCATGTGTCCTGGATCAGCTTTATAAATAAGAGGAATGGGCGTTGACTTATGGATATAAGCTGAGGTGCTCTCCAGCTCACTTACCTCATTAAAACTATGCCCTCAACTCAAGTATCACAGACTCTGAAATTAAACTATGGGGAAAAAATATCACAATTCTCTAGTCGTAGCTCTGAAAAGAAATTGCCTTGGAGAAGGATTGGTTCATTGATTCCTTGGGACCTGGTTATGAATTATTTATTCATCAGCAGCTTTCGACCAGGCTAGATGAGTGGGGGTTGCACAAATATACATGGAGGGCACACAGAAAGTATTTGTTCTGAGGGAGACACACCCATTTCCTTGTTAGAAATCTGTCTGGAAAGACAAGCCACAAATGTCCTATAAGCCACCTAGAGCAGGCAACTTGAGATCTCAGATTGTTTCTCTTAATTTCTATCCGATTGGTGTAAAGCACACATCACTAACTTACTTACAGTCTCGGAGGTGAAGCCACAGGTGACATTTCACAGGGAATAGGATTTAGTAGAGCAGTGACAAACGAGATCAGGACCATCCATCCTGCAGAGAAGCAGTGGCAAGTCTTTAGATTCTTAAAAATTAGTTGGAATTCTGCATTCTAAACAGAAATCTACTAGATTTTAAATCTTGACTCTGTATTAATTGTATAGGTCATCAAAATTATACTGTTGGGCTAGAGTTGGCTTTTGGCTATTACATACAATGTTTCCAGTAAGTATTTGAGGGAGGGGATGTTCTTAAAAACATTGACAGTGATGAGTTAGAAAGACAGGCCACAGAAAGGGCAGAGACAGGGATGTTTGTGTAGAAAGAGGTCATACCTGTGAAAATGACTACCATTTAGTGATCTGCCTTGTGTCCTTTAAACTGTGCCATGACCTGGAGCCCCACACTTGATTTACTCTGTTGCCACTGACTAGAAAAACACAATAATTTTACTTTTGCATTTCTGATATATAGTAGATCAAAGGAACAATGGAGCAGCACAGTGGCTTGACACATGCCTTACACACAGCACACACATGGAGAGAAGAAGCCTATGTGAGATGACCAAGGAGCACCATCCTATGCTCTGTGTGCTTATCTGTATTACCAGCCATTGGTGCTAAGCATAATTACACAGGAGGAAAAGGAAAGATAATACAGCCTAAAGCCCCTTTCCTTTTTGGTCCTTCCTTAAGTGTCAGTGACCCCAAGGTAGAAAGCAGTAGTAGACTGAATAAATTTCAGAAATTTGAAAAAAAAAAAAAAAAACAGCCAGGTTCACTCTATGTAACATTTCCATTCCTCTAGTTAAAGCAAAATACTTATCCATGTAAAAGTTACAAAATAAGAATTTTATGATTTCAGGGCTTCTGCATATTAATTAAATGCTGCTATATTCACCTTTAAAACTCACACTGAACAATGCAAATTAAAGTGGTGAAACTCAATTTAATGAAAAGTTTTAATTGTTATTTTCTTAGCACAGCAGCAAGTAGAATTTAAAATACCACAATGCCAAAGGGAATAGCATTACCCCCTGGCCAAAAGCTTCCGTTGACTGCGTTGTTCCTGCCTTTTACCAAATAACTCTTGAGGCACTGTGTTGCACCAGCCCTGCAAATTATGGAGCTGGCTTTGCTTAGCCCAGGTTTGCATCCATTCTCTTCACTTCCAAGTCATAATACCTCATTGTGCTCTAGTGTGGTGCTCCAGATGTTAATAGTGATGATTATAAGCTTGGAACAAGGGAACAAGGAAGCCTTGTTCAAATAGTTTTCAGTGTACATAAGGTGTCATACCCATAATTTCATAGCCAATGTTAATGCATTCAATTCTGCCCATCTTTGGTTTTTTTTCTGGCATTAAATTTCTTAGTGCCCTGCTCACGAAACAACATGAGGTAGGTACAGTTAGGCTCATGTAGCTATTTTTGTTCATTACTGCTCTTTGGGCTGCATTATTGAGACACTGTTATCTACTACTGGATTTTAAAAAAAAAAAAGGAACACTTGGTAGAACCTGAAATGTAGGAGGGAAATGTAGAATTTCTGTTGAGTAAATGAATAAATAAATGAATAGGCAGTTGTTCCCCCGCTGACTAGATCACAAGTGTGAAAAGAAGGCTGTATCGTTATGTTTATGAACCAATGTCATCCTTCACCACTTCACCCAGAGCCTACGTGTTGCTTATGAAGAAAGGCGATTTCTATGGTGTGATGGTCAATCTTGTCTGTCAACTTGACTACATTTGAAATCAACTAAAACCAGATAAAACCAACTAAAAAGCAGCTCAGCACACCTGTGAAGACTTTTCTTGATTGGATTCTTAGTCACCTCTTTATTTCTGTGACAAAACACCATGACCAAAGAAACTTGTCCCACTAGCTCTTATAACTTAAATTAACCTTTTATTAATCTACGTTCTATCACATAGCTTGGTTACCTTTCCTCTGCCCTGTATGTCTGACTTGTTCCATGTCCCCTTGATATCTTCCATGTTCCTAGATTCATCTCTCTGACTTCCTCTCTCTCTCTCTCTCTCTCTCTCTCTCTCTGCCTGGAAATCCCGCCTATCCTCTCCTGCCTAGCTGTTGGCCATTCAGCTTTTTATTACACCAATCACAGGAATGCATCTTCACACAGTTTACAAATATTCTGCAACACACAGCCTGTAAGCTTCTCTAATAAATCATCTGTCTGTCTGTCTCTGTGTGTGTATGTGTGCAGGAGTGTGCACGTGCATGTGTGCTTTCTCTCTCTCTCTCTCTCTCTCTCTCTCTCTCTCTCTCTCTCTCTCACACACACACACACACACACACACACACATTTCATTTCCTCTGAAGAAACCTAACTAATACATATGGTATGTGGCCAAATTTACTAGATTGAATTGATCTTATGGTTTTCTACTCTTAGAAACTCCTTTGCCTCAGAGTGAATGATTATACAGGTGTGTGCTATAGTTTGTCTGTAACACAGACTGACAACCCTCTTTATCTCCTGCCTGAGGTCTTTGTCAACTTTGCCTGTAGGAAATGTTCTTGGGTAAATCTCACTGGAAAAAAAGCAGTTTGAATCTTGCTTTTGACTTGGTTTGACCTTGTACACAGGAAAAACTTTGAGGCTCTCTATATGCTAATCTTAACCTACATTGAACAACTGTGCATATTTTTATTCTTTCATTCACACATCTATGTTCCATATTTACCTTAATAGATACATTTCAGGGCAAATATATTTATATTTCATAGAGGTTAAAATCATAGACACAAAGATGAAGAAGGCAACATTTGGGGATGAGAGGAATCTAGGTCCATAATTTTCAGGAAGTTAAAACTGCTAAAGTTCAGGGGAGCTATTTGATTATTAATTTGCTCATTGATGGCTGGTGTCCTGATACCAAGTGAGGTTTCCATGGAATGTGGACAGAGGAAAGCAGAGAAAAAGGCAAAGAGCTAAGTCAGTCTTTACAGCCAATAGATGCTAAACTTTTCTTCCCCTCATCCTTTGGTTTGGCACCTTGGTGTTTCTTTCTAGAATGCAAAAGAATTTGACTCAGCATTGAAGTGAAAACCTTGGTCATGCTTTCTGTGACTTTGTGAATTCATCAGTAACTTCTGCTACTATCTGTAGTGGCATTTTGATACCCCTACATGGTTATGTTCTGAGTGGGAAGACTGTTGATAATAATAATAATAATAATAATAATAGTAGTAGTAGTAAAATGTGATTTTTCTATACTAGTACTTATAAGGAACAATATTCATGTGCTATATAACCTACAAATTAATGATAGAAAATAGGTAACGTTATTATTGTTTTAAGATTTTATCTCTCTCTTTCTGTGTATGTGTGTGTCTGTGTGTCTGTGTGTCTGTGTGTCTGTGTGTCTGTGTCTGTGTCTGTGTCTGTGTGGGGTCCTATGGAGGTCAGAAAAGTGCATTAGATTTCCTGGAAGTAGAGTTACAAGTGGTTGTAAACTGATAGACGTGAGTGCTAGGAACTGAACTTGGGTCCTCTGGAAGAGCAGCAAGCACCCTTGACTTCTGAGCCATCTCATCACCACCAAGATACTATGATTATTTCCACCTTACATACAAAAATAAAATGCCTAAACTCAGGATGGTGATATTAACTAATCTTTCTAACATCAAATGACAACAAATTGGCGGAGAAGGGACTATCACTGATGGGGAAAATATAGCTGTTGGACACCACCCTCAGCTCCTTTCCCAACCTGAGTTCTTCAAGAAGGTCCATGGTTTCATTTACTTTCTTAAACACTCATCTTAAACACTAAAGAATCCAAAGCCTGGTTAAAAGAATAAACAAATTATTCAGTAGCTATTACCCAATGCACATGTGGATCTGAGATGATCCAAGGGAAAAACGTAGAGTCTCAGGATGGGGCTGATAAACCCAGGGGTTGGCTTTTCATAAGTTAGCCTGGTTAATTTAGCTTTAGCCTTAATTAGTCTAAATTGTCCAGGCCTAGTCAAACCTAGTATTGTCAGACCAGTACGCTAATATGACTTAAATGAAAAGATATTATATCACTCTCCGTGGAATAACCTGCTCTTCATTCTTCCCTAGCGTCTAGGGTCAGGGATAAGGGAGCACTGGGATCAGGGATAAGGGAGCACTCTGATTCTGAGAAAGGACAGGTGCAATAACCTATTAAGTAAGTAGACTAGGCTTGTAAAACGGACCTGTATTGTTTTTCTTGTCATGTCAATCACAGCTCTCCATGGCTTCATGAATGTCTCCAATTCCCTCCCTGCCCCTCTTTCCCTTACTGCATCTTTCCCATGTTCTGCAGCTTCCTGAATGTTTTCTGCTCCCCTCGTTTCCACATTAGGACTTATCTGAGTGTTACCCATGCTGATTTTATGTCTTTTTTTTCCTTGCCCTTAATACACATTGCAGATGATAAAATTCTAAAATTAAGATGCCAATAGAAATTCAAGTGTCAGGTCAATGGAATTTCAAAAGGAGTCTTAGTAATTCTTTTGCAGGTGTCATGTTCCTGGCTATACTCTCAACTCAGGGTCTGGCGTGCAACAGTCCGTTGCCAGGGTGCTCTCTGAAACGGATTAAATAAAAAAAGAGGCCAAACCTCTCAGTTAGGCATTGGATACAGAAGACACAGCCTAAGCAGTCCAGGGAATTCTGGAGCCTCAGACTGCAGAAGAGGACAGAAAGAAAGGCCGGAGAATTAGTTCCTCTTTCTTCACGTTTCCCCCACTAGTAGGTTTGGGGCTCTACAGTTCTGTCCTCTGCAGGTGTTGACAACCCCTTGTTCTTGTTCAGTTTGGGGGAGATATTCTTAGAGGTTCCATGGTGACATCATCGTCAGGCTAAAAGGAAAGCTGGAAGATAATTAGTGCAGTTTAATCATTTCTAACATCTCATAAGAGCTCTCCAATTTCTCAGCTTGCATAAATATTTGGTGCTTTGATCCGTGTCTTAATACTTGACTTATTTATCTGCATATTCTAGCAAAGTAGTGAGAAATGATAGTTTATTGAACCATTTTTTTTAAATGGTGTGTTTCTGAGAGACAAACTAAGATCTGGAATCATTATCCCATGATATAGCCAACCAGCTGAGAAATGTAATATGGTCTTTTTTAGTATCTAGTGTGATTGGTTCAGCTGGATGGGGAATTGAAGAAATGAGAGGAACTCACACGGCATAATCAGTGAACGAAACTGCGACATTACACAATGGACGAATTGGGAAGAAAGGGGGGTGGCTTAGGAAATCCTAGTCTCAGAATCAACCATTTTAAAGTAGAGGAGTTCCGAATGATAAGGGAATACAGCTATGCAGTACTCGATGGAGTCTACTTATCAAAATGCATACAAACATTTTTGAACTCTCCTTAAAGCTCTTGTCTCCATCACACTGATGAAGTCAGAGAAACAGAGAGACATGTGGCTGACTTTGACTCTGGCCCACTTGAAGTCATCCCAAACCTTATGCCTAAGAACAATAAAAAATTAAAGGCTGTTCTAGACTCAGTATTCATACTCTCAGGGTACCTCATAAAGAAACACAAAACCCAGCACTGTGATAAAAATAAGAAACAAAAGCACTGTAGCATTGTGTTTGTTTTGACTTACTGTTCAAGAATACACTCTGTCCTGGAAAGCAAGGAAGTTGTGGTGATAGGAGATTGAGGTGGCTGTCTCATGTTATCCACAGGATACAGGAAGCAGAGACTGATGAGTTCCAGTGCTCACCTCACTTTCTCATCTTTTTCCAGTCCAGAACCCCACCCCTTGGGATGCTGCTATTGACCCACAGTAAAAGTGAGTCTTTCTAGCCCAATTTATCTAATCTAGATAATCCCTTATGAGTTTACCCAGAGGCTGGTTTTGTAGGTGATCCTAGATCCTGTCAAGTTGATAACCAGTACTTACCATCATACATGTCATTTACACTGTTCGATGAACTGATTGCTGTCAGATAACATACCTTTTCCCATCCCAATCTGTTTTCTTTGGACTGAAATGACCTTGGAGAGTGCAAACTTGTATATGCTTTTAGAACCTGGGACATCTTTAGTCCCTCTCCTGACTCTTACAGGATGAGTCTATTATGCTTAGTAACCACCCATCCCCTATTCCTTCCCATATTTTTGCCTTGACTTGTCTCTCTGAGCTTTGTCTATCCCTGTTCTCTTCCCTGGGGTAGATGACCTCACAGCTTTAGTCTTCCACCCTTGTATCACTTCATTGTCCAGCAAACTCTTCTGTTTTAATTAGACATTCAACTCCCCCCCCTTTTCTTTTGGTCTAATAGAATTTAGATGATTTAAATGGTCAGCATATCCCAGGATTCTTTTCCAAAAATATCTGCTCCTTTAACTCTTAGTTGGAAAGCCAAGAGCAAGTCCACATTTGCAGTGTTTGACCTTTATTGAGTAGTTACTTCAAATATGCTCAGGTGATAGTATTTATTGGTTACTATAACAGCCAGAGATCAATAGACAAGTAGGGTGATGATTTTAGGGCAGATAGGTTTTTCCTTGTGTCACGAAATAAGAATAGCTAGGAATTATGAAAGTTAGGAAATAAGTCATATTAGCCTTGGGTTGGCCATTTCAGAGCAGCACCAAACTAGCCTAGACAAAGAATTAGCCTAGCAGAAAATATTACCTAAGAAAGACAGCAGCTCAGAGCATCTAATAATGAAGTACATAGATGACTTTTCTTCCTTGAAAGTTGCTGCATTCGTCTTACAGATCTTCCATGGGCCATTTGCAAGAAAAATAACTGGAGTGTGAAATCTCCTCTATATGTCCCATTCTCAAAGAGATGATTGTGTGTCTAGGAGTGGGGGTTTATGTACGTGGAAACGGGGAGCAGGAAAACTCTACTGTCAGACTGAACGGAAGTTGCCTCATACTCAGCAGCCAGACCCTCAGGAGCCCAGAGTCAACAGGCTTATCCATGCTTCCAGGGGCAGCTGAACTTGAAAAGCAAAGAAACACTTTCTTCTGAGTGAAAGCTCCAGGGTATGGAATTCATGGGCTCTGTGAGCTTACTTGATGCAAACAGAATTATTTGCTTTTTGCTTTCAGTGGACTTAGTTTTTCCTTCTGGCATAACGTGTTTGGGCTGAAGATTTTGTGGTTGTGTTGTTCCTCTTTGCTTTGATCATTGTCTCTTAAGCACTGATCTAACACTGTTTTGTTTCTGAACCTGGTAAGCACTTTGGATCCTAAAGCTTTTCCTAGCGCATCGTGGGGAATGATTTAGATGTGTGAGCATTTATATAAATTCTATACCCATATTTCTTCATATAAATGCAACAGCTGGTGACTCCTTTTTGAAGGGTGATCTACTCTCCGATCTTACTGTGAGGAAAAAATGCAATGTTCTTTGCTGTGCAAAGGCAGCCTGTCCACTGGTCTGAGTGAGTGCTGGAGCCACAGCTCTTCCAGCTCTTCCCAGCCTTCTCTCATCCTTCATCTTCCCTGTCTCATTCACAAGACAGCCCTCAACTTGGCGTGAACTGTACTTGACACAGACACATTGTTCCTTTGGATTAACTTTGGCTTCAAGTTGTCAACATACTAGCTCTTACACCAGATGAGGAAGTTAATTTTAGAACTGTACCTGGGAAATTTATTCTAGGAAACTCGCTTGGAAATGTGGGAAATGATGATTTTATTTGAAATTCAGAATGTACATTAGTGAAATAAAGGCTAGGGAAATTCCTACCACAATGAAATCTCTTGGACACTTTAAATTTAGTTTCCAACTGTACTTAAGATATGCCACTGTGTTTTATTTGTTTGTTTTAACTAAGACCTGATTATCTTGAACCAGACTCCATTTTTAGTGAACCTTGAAGCCCATGGTGAATGCTTTGAATGTCTGCGCTAATGTCACACTTGGCTTTAGTCCATCTGCCTGTACTGAGACGTTCTGGGATGTTCTGGAAGTCAGTCTTTTGATCAAGATTTATTTTTATGTGTTTGAATGTTTTCTTGGGTTTATGTATGTGCAGCACATGTGTGATGGCTAAAAAAGGAAGTAGGACTCCTTGGAATCTGAGTTATAGATAGTTGTGAGCTGACATGTGGGTGTTAGGAACCAAACCTCAGTGCTCTACAAGGGCAGCAAGTGATCTTAACCACTGAGCCATCTCTTCAGCCTCAGAAGTATTTAATAAACTAACTGATAGATTGGTGTTAAGGAACTGTTCGTTACAGCCTACTTTTCTTTTTATGAAGACTTGAGGACTATGTATCCATATCTTATTAATGAGGAACAATGCTGTTTTTTAAAAACAAGCATGCTTTTGTTTTATTTTCATCCTTTAAGTAACTGAGTCGAACTGACATTCTCAACATACATCATGCTTACTAAACTGTTTCGTGGCTCAATTCATCCCAAACGTTTCTTTGCTTAACACTCTCATTTATTTTGTTACTGTTTTCTTATTTTTGTGTATCCATTTTGCAGACTGGAAAACATTTGTATTATAACAGGGAAGGCATTGCTATGGATGAGTATGAATGTCTTCTGCAGGTTTAGGGGCTGAGCATTTGTTTCCTGCCTTGTTTTAAAACCTCTGTGGGGTGGGGTCTAGCTGGAGAAAGTGGATCTTGGGGAGGGTTGGCCTTGAGACTTGTGGGGGAGACCTTCTTTCTGTCCTACCTCTGCTTCTACTTCCCGGACCACCACACCTTCCCTGACATGATAGACTGGGTTCCCTCAAACCATAAGTCAAAACAAATCTTTACTCCTTTAAGTTGATTCTGCCAGGGATTTTGTTCCCTGAAACAAAAATAGCAATGCAGGTATAAAACATCAGCTTGTATTCATACTCTTTGTTCAAATAAATGGATGAGATAATTAGAATGTCCAGTTTAAGCTCTTTTCAGTGAGATAACATAAATAGCTGCTTCAAAGATCATCAAAACCCAGAAAATTCTGATATGAACAAGCACACAGTCTTATCTTTTACAATTAAATCTATGATCCAATTCAGCCTAATGTTTACATACAATGTGTATGATGCCTTGTCTTTTCCCATATACATATCAGTGGCTCCAGAAGAACTTATCCAGAAGATTTTCTTTCCCATTTAATTATATTGGCACTTTCAATGAACTAAATGGCCCCTAAAAGCATCAGATAATGTTCTATTGAATCTGTGGTAACATTCTTATAGATAGGATTGAGGATCTGGTGATGAGGAGGTTATCCTGACTAGGTGGACCCTAAGCCATCATAAGTGTTCTAAGAAGGAAATAAAGAGCAGAGGCATTGAGAAGGCAGGTGGAAGGCTGAAGATGAGAACACAGGGAGATGTTTGAACATGCTGTATTGTTAGGATTCACTGTAAAGGAGGCTGTGGGGCAATGGGCTAGCTCCAGAATGTGGGAAAAGCAAGGAAAGATTCCTTTTGAGTTCTACGCTGATGAACTTATATCTTGATTTTAGCCTAATGGTATGCACATTGGATTCTGGCCTTCAGAATTTTTTTTATAGCAATTAAGGTAAGCAAAAACATTTGGTTATGGTGTAAACTGCAGAACAAGAAAAAAATGAAGCCCAGCTCAAGATGTTTCCTTTGTATCTGTAAAGGACAGAAGAGAGTTTAGTCTGGGAGGCAGGTTAGATGATAATAGACAGAGTAGAGATGCTGTCTTGTCTCTTTGGAGGTGACCATATCTCGTCACCTAGCCCTGTTGCAGGTAGGAAGAATGCAGAATATTATGAACCTCAGGCAGTCTGTGTTGGGAGTCTGAAAACAGAAATGACTGGGCTCCTCTTCCTGTTTGGAATGGGACTCTCAGATGCCAGCATTGTGTGGGCGTGGTCAAGGCTCCAAGAGCCAGAGAAATTTCTAGGAAAGAAGACACCCAAGGAGATCCAGAGAATCTTCAGGAAGGCACTTAAAGAAAATACAGAGAAATGTAGAGAAAACTGAGTGACTGAGTGACAGAATTTGGATCGAGACCAAAGGGCTCAAGAGGACAAGCTGATCTTATCTGCAGACAGTGACTGAGATACTGTGTGTAGTGACGGGTGTTGGCATCACGTCAAAAGGCTATCTTCATGGACATCAGCTGAGGAGTCTCAATACCATGGGAGGTCCATGTTCAGAAGTTAAAGGGATGAGGGATCTAAAGCTTAAAATATCCACTTTCAGGAGTGAGCATTGTATGAGCATCTCTGAGAACCTGAGTCAACCTTGAGATTAATAACAGAGAAGAAAAAATGGAGGAAACCCTCCAAATACTGACTTTGTTCCCCCTGAGTGACTAAGATGACAATTTCATTTAAAAATCACCAATTATTCTAAATTTACTAAAACTGAATAGAATCATAATTAATAATAATTGTCTATCATTTGGAGACTGGAGCTTTCTAAGAGCGTATATACAAATAAAGTTTTATTTAGACAATGTAACTGTTACTGTGTGGATTTTAATCCTGATACCTGTGCATCATCACTCAGGTCTATTACAACCTTAAGTAGCAGAGATTCTGGTTTTATGGTTAGTTGATGCAAGGTCAACACACCAAGGAAACTCTACACATACATGTGCTTAAATTGGCAGAATTAATATCGTGGTCTGACTTCAACTGTGTCTTTTCCATTGTTAACATGTCACACAAAACATCTGAAACTCATTTACACCGTAGAGACTTGAGTGCACTCTCCTCAGACTAACGGTTTAAACAGAGGTCGTTTCCAGACACAAGAAGTTATAACTCCATGATGTGACCTGGCGAAGAGAAGGCTGTAAGCTGCTTTTCTAGTAGGGATTTTCAGAGTCACCATCTTGATGACATTAAAGTCAAAACATGAAAAACATATTAAGAAATTGCACCAGAGTGCAAGGGAGAGATTAACCCCTTGTCACGCTCGTGTCTCGCAATTGCTGATAAGTGTGTGCTCGTCTCTGAGAGTAGGACTGGGCTGTCAGGAGAGCTTTCTCTCTGTATGAGAAGTAGAAATGAAATAGCTGAACTTTTAGAAATGGATTTTTTGATGTTTGTTTCTTTCAAGGCAGGTGGTGAGAGACAGCTTCTACCAGGTTTTTGACAATTATTAAAAACAATTTTGCAGCCAATTTTTATTACATAGTTTGCACCGGAGTTGTCTGCTTTAATTATAACAAAACTTGAGGTGGGAAAGAGAACTGGAACTATCTAGATATTTCCTTTCTTTGTGAGTCAGGCACTATGTTGTGACAGAAACACACACACACACACACACACACACACACAAACACACACACACACACACACACACCAGACTTACACATGAAAGTATTTAGTTCAATTCACAGTTTCTTTTTTTAATATTTATTTAATTTACATTATTTTATATCCCAACCTCAGTTTCTCCTCCTACTCTCCTCTCAGTTCCTTGCCCCACCTTCCCTCTGCCCACCCCCTCATCCACTCCTCAGTTTCTATTCAGAAAAGAGCAGGCCTCCCAGGGATATCAACAAAACATGGCATATCAAGTTGCAGTAAGACTAAGCATCTCCTCTTCTATCAAGACCAGGCAAGGCAACCCATGAGGAATAGGGTCCCAAAAGCCAGCAAAAGAGTCAGAGACAGCCCCTGCTCCCACTGTTAGGGATCCTACAAGAAGACCAAGCTACACAACTGTCATATATATGCAGAGGGCCTAGGTCAGTCTCATACAGGTTCCCTGGTTGTTGGTTCAGTCTCTGTGAGTGCCAATGAGCCCATGTTAGTTGATTCTATGGATTTTCTTGTGATGTCCTTGACCCCTTTGGCTCCTACAATCCTTCCTCCCTTTCTTCAGCAGAATTTCCCCAGCACAGCTTAGTTTTTGACTGTGGGTCTCTGCATTGGTTTCCTCCAGTTGCTGGAAGAAGCATCTCTGATGACTACTGGGCTAACCACCAACCTATGACTATAGCAGAATATCACCAGTCATTATTGCATTGACATTTTTTTTTCTCCAGTCATATTTGGTTCTATCCTAGGTCTCTGGGCCACCCAGCATCCAGATCCTGGTGCCACAGGTAGTGTCAGGTGTGGACTCACTCTTGTGCTATAGGTCTCAAGCTGTACCAGTCATTGGTTGGCCATGCTCACAATCTCTGTGCCACCCTTACCCCAGCACATGTCATAGGCAGGACAGACTATAGGCTGAAGGTTGTATAGCTGGATTGGTGTCCCAATACCTCCACTGGGAGTCTTGCCTGGTCACAGGAGATGGCCAGTTTAGGTTCCATATCCCCTATTGCTAGGAGTCTTAGCTGAGGTTATCCTTGTAGATTTCTGGGAGTCTCCCTTGCACCAGGCTTCTACCTGAAATGCACCCCCCACTTCCAGTCAGCTCTTTCAATACTCATCTTCACCTGATCCCTCATGTTCCCATCCTGCCCCCCCCCCAAGTCCACCCATGACATCTCTTCTATTTCCCCTTCCCAAGGAGATTCAAGTTTCCCTCTTGAGCCCTCCTTGTTACCTAGCCTCTCCAGGGCTGTGGATTGTAGCATGTTTATTCCTTACTTTATGGCTAATAACCACTTATGAGTGAGTACATACCATGTTTGTCTTTCTGGGTCTGGGTCACCTCACTCAGGATAATTTTTTTCTAGTTCCATCCTTTTGCCTTCGAATTTCCTGTTGTCTTTGTTTTTAACAACTGAGTAATACTCCATTGTGCACATGTACCACATTTGCCTTATCCATTCTTCAGTTGAGGTTGTTTCCAGGTTCTAGCTATTATGAATAAAGCTGCTATGAAAATATTTGCACAAGTGTCCTTGTGGTAGGATTGAGCACCCTTTGGGTATACGCCCAAGAGTGGTATAGCAGGATCTTTAGGTAGATCAATTCCCAATTTTCTGAGAAACCACCATGTTGATTTCCAAAGTGGCTGTACAAGTTGGCACTCCCACCAGCAATGGAAGAGTGTACCCCTTGCTCCACATCCTCTCCAGCATGAGCTGTCACTTGCGTTTTTGATATTAGCCATTCTTTCAGGTATAAGGTGGAATATCAGAGTCATTTTAATTTGCATTTCCCTGATATTGCAGGATGTTGCAGTTGCAAGTCTCTAAAGGGACTAAGTACTTCTTCACTTTATCACAGACAGGACGCAGACAGAAGGACAAATGGAAGGAGCTAGGGCAAAATGTAGCTTCCATGGACATGTCCCCAATGACCTGCTTCCTCCAACCAGACTCCACTTCCCACAGTCCCATCACCTCCCAGTAACCTACTCAAATTTTGAATCCACCAAATGGATGAAATCATTCATCTGATCAGAACCTCAATATCTAGTTGTCTTAGAAAACTCTTTCAGAGAGATGTCCATTCAAGTTCACAATGATTATTAACTCTCACACTTCATTCTAGATCATTATATGAACATTGATAAAAAAAAAAGTGTATTCTTAGCTGGGCAGTGGTGGCGCACACCTTTAATCCCAGCACTCGGGAGGCAGAGGCAGGCGGATCTCTGTGAGTTCAAGGCCAGCCTGGTCTACAGAGTGATATCCAGGACAGGTGCAAAGCTTACACAGAGAAACCCTGTCTTGAAAAACCAAAAAAAAAAGTGTATTCTTCAACTAATGTAACCAAGCAATAGAGATAAATGTCAGATTGCTTTCAACGAAACTCCTCACACGTCACAAAGCATTCCTGCATTTCTATCATTCATTTTAGCCTGCTTTTTATTTAAATACAATGTGGCTGAAAGTCATCCTAAATGGCCGAGAGTTTTTTCTTTCAGTGTATTAAAGTTATTGCCCCCAAGGCCTTTCTCACATTGTGTCTTACTAGGTATTTGCAATCATCCTTAATCTTACCTTTCCTACTTGAAGCCTGTATTTTCTCTTTGACTGCTTTTAAAATACTTGTATTCTCACTGCCTTTTAGGTTTTGTACACTGAAATGTGCTTCTCCAAACCGTATCTTGATGCCTTAACCCCTAATGGGATAGGAGGATGGTTGCCCTCCTAAGAGAAGAAGAAGAAGAGTGGGACTTGGGAGAGGGTTCAGCGGCTGAAGGATTTGCTGCACAAGCTTGAGGTATGTGCAGAACCCCTGTAAGTACCAAGTGGGATTTTGATGTCTGTAATTCCAGTGCTGGGGGAGTGGAGACAGGCAATTGATGAGGCAAGCTGGCTAGTCAGCCTAGCTTTATCAACAAGCCCTGCATTCAACTGAGAGCTCTCTACCCCAGTGAATAATATGGAGAGCTAATGAGGAAAACCCCCTGATGTCAGCCTTGGGCCCCCCCAACAAATGTGCATACATGCACATGTGCATACCCACACATGGGAACATCCATATACACATGCAGACTCACCACTAACACATTTTTTAAAAGAGAAAGAAGAGGCTATGTGCTCTGTATTCATACAACACAGTCCATATGAAAACATGACCTGAAACGGGCAGTCTGCCGCTCAAGGAAAGGGTCCCAACTAGACAGTTGCTCCACTAGTACCTTAATCTTGGATTTCCAAAAGAAAATTGAATTTATTTAAACCTCTCAGACTTTGGTATCTTCTTTCAGCAGCCTGAGCAGAGTAAGACATTAGCAATCTGGTTATGCTATTAATTGATAGGACGGTTTTCATACTTTGTCTATTTGGAGCTCATTGAGCCTCTGGGAAATGTAAATTTATTGTTTTCTTCAAATGGGTAATATTTCTTTTTTTGCCATTCAATTAATTTTTTTCCAATCTAATATTTGTATTGATTATTTGGAAATTTCACATAATGCAACTCATCACAGTCACTTCCCAGTCCTCTCAGGTCCACCCACATGATCTCTGTGACCTCCCTTTCAAAAAAAGAAATATGAAAAAATATATATCAAACCCTATTTGTGTTACCCATATATTCACTGGAGCATGGTCAGACTTCCAATGGCCAGCCCCTTAAAGAAAAATGAGTCCTTTCCTTGCCCCCACCCCAGCCAGAGGCCATAAACTGTGAAGAGCTTCACTTCATCATCTTTATTAAATTTTTTAAGAGTTCTTTTAATGGTTTCCTGTCCAGACTGCTTCTTTTTAGGGGGTGGGAGTGCAAGTATGGGGGAGAAATTGTCACAGAAGCCTTCTGGCTCTCATTCTCAACTGTGAATCTGCAGTCCTCAATACCATTGCAAAAGAAGTTTCCTTGCCCTTTACAGTCAGCAACAGCATGTTTCATGGACTTCCACATGGTTTCTGGTGACAGCACAGACCATGGACATTTACATGGCCTCCAGCATCAGCATGAGCCTTGGACCCCAGCATGGTCTGCCATCGTAGTACAGACCATGAACATCAACATGGTCTTCTGCTGCAGGATGAACCACGGACACCACCATGGCCTTCAACAGTAGTACAGGCCACAGACATCCACATGGCTTCAGGCAGCAGGGTGGTAACATACTGCCATGAACATCAACACAGCCCCTGGCCATGAACACCAACATGGCCTCAGGTGGCAGCATGGACCACGGATATCAACATGAATTCCAGGGGTAGCACAGACCACGGATGTCTACCTGACCTCTGGCAATAGCACAGACCACGGACATCAATGTGGTCTTGTGCAGACGGATGGATCACAGACATCAACATGGCCACCATCAGCAACCCAGACCACAGATATCCATTTGTCCTGTAGCAGTAAAATGGACCAAGAACATTAGCATGGCCTCTGGAAGCAGTAGAGACCACAGACACCAACATGGCTTCTGGAGACAAGAGAGATCGTGAACATCAGCATGGCCTCCAGCAGTAGCACAGACCACAACATCCACATGGACCACAGGCATCAACACTGGACAGGGACTTCAGCATGGGCAATTGAAACCGGCATATCCCTGGATGTGGCACAGACCATGGATACCAATATGGCCTCTGGGGACAGCACAGACAATGAAGGTCTTTTGAGGAGGCCCAATCCAGAAAATGATGCCATCCTGTCATTGCTCAGAGCCAGGGAGATCACGCTCCCCCATCCACCACAGCCTTCTCCCACATCTGACACCACTACCTTAGCATCTCTAGTTCTACTTCTTTCCACTACACACACCTTTTTTTTTTTTTTTAATTCCCAAACAGCGTTACATGCAAATACTCATTGCAGTGAGTCATTGGTCTGGTTCAAGGTTTCTAGTTTCTGATACACCATAAACAATAGACCATCACTGATACTTATCCCTGGTATCCCGCTGTTGCCCAGAGTCAGGGTGATCTTGCAGCTAGGCAGAGTATGTGGAAGCAGGATCTGCTCCCTGCCCTTGGTGCTGGCCCCCCGAGGCTCACTAAGCTCAACTCTTGTGCTTGCAGCCTGTGGACAGTGCTATGGCCCTGTAGCTCCCTCAATTGTTGTACTCTCCTCCTCCCAACAGGGCAGCCAACAGTGTGCTGCAACAATGGCAGCTCCATGCTATGGGCCAGAGGCAGGCTGAGGACCAGCCCTATTCAGTAATGTTTCCAAACCTGTGGCTCACTGGGCAGACTGTTGTGCTTGCAGCCTGTGGGCCACTCCAAGGTACTGAACTCTCTGCCCAGCAGGGTAAGCAGAAGCAGCAGCTCCAAGCTTTGGCCAGCCTGCAAAATGTGAAATATTTCAACCTATCATTTATTCAAAAGTGTTTTCTTCCAGTTTTCTCAATATCGGAACACCATATGCTATGTCATATATGTTATATTATGCATATGCTATATCACAATCTTAGAATTTCATTTATTATATGTGTTATATCACAACCTTAGAATTCTATATGTTATATAGACATTATAAATATATTAATGTCACTAGCCATAGGGAAACCTATTGTTTTACAAGACTGCTTAAAATGTACATTATATACATATGTTTAGTGCAGTTATACTACATTACAAGATGATGCTCCCTTTAGGAGCCATAGATTATCTGAAAAACCCCCAGTACCAGGCAGGGGATACCTCCCTATGAGTCATTGGTAAAGCAGGACTTTCCAAGAGATGCCCAGACAATGTGCTATTTCTATTGTTTTTGGTTGCTTGCCAGAACATCAGTGTAAATCCATATTGATGAAGACAGCCTATACTTCAGTCACAGGATTTGGAGAACTCAAGCTGGTACTGACCTGGAAGCTTCCTCCTTGAAGGCTAGTTTTCACAGTGTCATACAGTTCCACACAAGCTTCCAAAGGGAAAAAATAATTATCAGCAGTCTTACCTAGTTGTAAAGCCTGAGAACCATAATGAAAGGTTGAGAATGATATCCTTACTGGTACACTAATGGCACCTGTATCTTGGGGGCAACCAACAGCTCTCTGATTATACCCAAAGTCTGCTCAGTTGGAGGGAACTCATGTCTGGGACTGTATATCTAGCCGAGAATCTGCAGATGAAGAAGTTATAGGTTCCTGAGGAGAGCCTACTACTGCCATATGACTAAAGTAATGTAGTTTCTAATTACCTTCTAAATGCTCATTTTTGTACCCATAGATAAGAGCAACTGTCACTAAAAAAGTCTTTTTGAAGCAGATGGAGACTTAGAGACCTGGCAAATCTACAGAAAATAATCAACTTTCATGTGCCTCGCCTAAAATGGAACATCTGTAACATGTAACCCCTACACCAAAGGCTTAGGGAACATCACAGAAGGGGCAGAGGAACGTAAGAGCCAGAGGATCTGTATGGCTGCTCTAAGACAGATTCTTATAAGCAGGAGAGGGATGTTGCTCCTGTTAACTCTCAGCATCATGATTGCCTGCCCAAGACCTGCAAAGACAGAACCAGTCCACATGCCAACATGGATGGAAGAAAAGTTCACAAGTTTCCACTCCTGGATGAAGAGTTAGAGACAGTCAATGTCTGCTGAGGGAAGAGAAACCAGTTTTTTTTTTTCAGAGATGAGACTCCAATCCTAAGGGGTCAATCCTAAAAACATGAAAATAAGGACAACATTAATATATATATATATATATATATATATATATATATATATGTGTGTGTGTGTATGTGTGTGTGTATTCATACACATATATCCACACATGTTTGCACATATATACATATCTATAACAAAAATAGACATAGAAGAAGTCATGAATTCAAGATGAGATGATGGTTGGGGGCATAGGAAGAGTTGGAACAGGGAGAAGTGGTGTGAAATGGTATACAAATATATGACATCGTAAAGTATTACAGACTGAATGTTTGTGATCTTCTTTCCTGTGTTGAAGGCTTAATTTCCAGTGTGATGGATGATATTTTGATACCTGTGTTCAATTATGGTCTTCTCCCCTGAACTATGATCTGAAAACTTTTCCCCAATTGTAAGTTGATTAATTAATCAGGTTTATTTCATCTTTACCTGATATTTGATACACAGAAGCCATGGTGTCACATGCTTTCAATGGGGTCTTGCTTTCTTGCCCTTTAGCCATGAAGATTAGTCTAATTCTGCTGCTCTGTTTTTGGTGGAAAGAGAAGTTAATTTAGTTTTATTTATTCTTGTTCTTCAACTTACATTCACAGATACTTCATTTTCATCCTCACAGACTACCTTCCTTCTTGCTTTGTTAAGTTCAATTCATTAATTAAGAGTCTTCAGAAAGACACAGCTGATGTTTAGAGAATAAGTTGATGACATAAATACAGTAGTGATACAGATATAGATAGATGTAGGAGAAGGGCCTCTTTGTGGGAATCGGCTACATAACCGTGAGGCCCAAGTCCCTTGATATGTTGTCTGCAATCTGGAGAACAAGGACAATAGTGGCATGTAGTTGGAAGTTTTCCTGTGTCCCACCTGGTCCTCAGCTGATCAGACCCAAGTAAACACACAGAGGCTTATATTAATTAAAACTGCTTAGCCATTAGCTCAGGCTTACTACTGACTAGCTGTTACACTTAAACTCAGCCCATTTCTGTTAATCTATATGTGTTCCATGGCTTTACCTGTGTGTCATTACATGCTGCTCCCTGGATAGTGGGCTGACATCTCCTGACTCAGCCTTCCTCTTCCCAGAATTCTCCTTGTCTGCTTATCCCACCTATACTTCCTGCCTGGCTACTGGCCAATTAGCATTTCATTAAACCAGTGTACAAAATCATTATTCCACAGCATTTCCCCTTTTCTGTTTAGTTAAAAAGGAAAGTTTTAACTTTAACATAATAAAATTATATATAACAAAACAGTTATCAAGCAAGAATTACAGTTACAATATCTAGTCTATTTATATTTGACAAATTTAAAGAAAATATTTTATTTATCTTATATTTGTGAGTCTAAGGTTTCATATCTAACTTATCTTTTATCATAACTAAGGAAAATTATAGCCATCTAGTCTTTGACTACATCAAAGACCTCAGAAGCATACAATATAACCTAAGTAAACAGGAAGAACATTCTAAGCAACTTCCAAAAATCTAGAATGACAGAGACAATTGTCTGCCTGGACAGTCATCCAAAGTTCCTAATGCTGTGGAATAATGCTTTTGTACACTGATTTAATAAAACGCTGATTGGCCAGTAGCTAGGCAGGAAGTATAGGTGGGATAAGCAGACAAGGAAAGTTCTGGGAAGAGGAAGGCTGAGTGAGGAGATGTCAGCCTGCCATCCAGGAAGCAGCATGTAATGGCACACAGGTAAAGCCATGGAACACATGGCAACATATAGATTAACAGAAATGGGCAGAATTTAAGTGTAAGAGCTAGTCAGTAGTAAGCCTGAGCTAATAGCCAAGCAGTTTTAATTAATATAAGCTTCTGTGTATTTACTTGGGTCTGAGCAGCTGTGGACCAGGCAAGACACAGGGAAACTTCCAACTATAGTGGCAGTTCTGAATCTGAGGATGGAGCCTGAGGACCTTGAGGACCCCAAGGGCTTCTATATCAAGTTCTACAGCTCATGGCTAGAGAAACCACAATCCCAATGTTCAAGAGTCCAAGAACAGGAGAAGATATTCCAGCTACAGGAGAGAGGAGGGGTCAGGGAGGGAGAGAAAGAGGGATTGAGGGAGGGAGGGACACATAGAAAGGTAGATATATAGGGAGAGGGAGGGGATATATGAGAATCTTTCCTCTGCCTTTTTATTCTGCTGAAGCATTTAATGCATTGGATGGTACTCACACATCATATTGGACAACAGTGGCTCTTCTTTACTTAGTATGCTAATAGAAATGTCAATCTCTTCTAGATACATTTTCATAGACATATTCAGAAATGATACATTACTAATAGAGTCAAATTGCACCCCAAGTAGCCTTTATAGCCAATAACATTTAAGGTTGGTTTGGTTCTTTTGTTTAAGTTTTTATTGCATATTTAGTTAGTTAGTTAGTTAGTTACTGTGTGTGTGTGTGTGTGTGTGTGTGTATGTGTGTGTGAACATTGCGGTGGTATGCATATGGAGGTCAGAGGACAACCTTTGGAGTTGGTCCTATCCTTCTGTTATGCCTGGGATGGAACTTAGATAATCAGACTTGGTGACAGGTGTGTTTACCCACTGAGCCATTTTCTTAAATGTTGCTGTTGAGCCCCAGATGGATTTAATTCTGCAATTAAAATTTCAATTATATATCTCTGGAGGCTGGGGTGATAGACCAGTCTGTAAATTGCCCATGCATATCAATTATATAATTCTAGATTTTCCTTATGTGATATAATAGCTAGTTCCTGTGTGTGGCTGTTGAGTGCCACAAGTCCAAATTGAGATGGGCCTTAAGTACAAACACCTTTAAAATAATTTCTTATCTCTATTAATTTTTAAACAAATGCATTTACATATAATGTTATATTTCCTTTCACCCTTTCTTTAATGTTGAATGAATGTACTAAAAAATAAAAAAATTTAGACTGTGGTTTGCATTGCATTTCTATTGGGTAGTGCCTTCCAGAACAGTTTGGAAATAACTTGAAAACATTTGTTCTTCATCCTAGGGTGATAGTCTGCACTTGGAGTACAGAAAATGTTTGACAATGAAAAGATGACTTGAGTTGTCAGCTCAGCTGTCTAGGAAGACATCTGGTAGTTTTCCCAATAACCTTGCCACTTGTCCATGGCTCTTATGAACTTTCCAGCCACTTTCACCAGGTCGTCTTTGTCTAGACTTGCATCTTCTGTACCATGACAATCTAAACACCCTCCCAGGAGAGTGACTCACAGAGCGAGGTTTCCGCTGCAGCAATGTCAGAATCATCTGGGGATTTGTGAGACATGGGATTTCTAATACAGAGGAGGTAGGAGAAGCCTGGACCTTCTGTTGGATTGTTGTGATTCACACTGATGCTCAAGGAGCCTCTTCAAAGAGCTGGTGTTCAACCTACCACAAATGTTCTTCTCCCTGAGTTCTTCATTTCTATTAGTCTTTCCTCTCATCCCAAAGTGAGTCATCCTGGCTCTTCAATTCAGACTCCATATTCAGCAAGTCATCAGTTCTCCCCAGGACCTATCTCCACAGGCCTGAGCTGGAACGGAATTGCCCTTACTCAGGGTTTCTGCCATCTTTCTCTTTACTCCCAGTTTGTTTCTCTCTGGTTACGCTGAACTAACTTTTTCTGCTTCAGTATTTTCCCTAAAGATCTATCTTCTACTTTTCTTGCAAAGTTCTATCTACCGGCGAGAAACTGTGCTTCATTCCTAGGAACCCACTGGGACTCTTGTTCCTAAAGCTATGCTGAAATGCCACTTCTAGGGTTGTCTGCATCCTCCCACCCCTATAAATCCTATCTTGCCAAGTTAAACAAAAATACCTACCTCTTTCGAGTTGCAGTTTTTACTTCTACTTCTTCTTATTAGTGTAGTTGCTTTAATGAGTTTCTTGAGGGAAGGATTCAAGTCTGAATGATCACGTTACTCTTGTTTGCAATGAGGAAGATAAACTGATCCTCTCCACAGAGACCATTGACCTGGAGATTTTACATGTTCTCTTGTGCCTCAAATATCCCTCTCCCAGCATCCTCCTGGGTCTTTCTTTCAATGGCTTTTAGTCTCTTTTTAAGCATCAGCTGTCACCTAGATAAATCTTATCCCTATTCCTTTTTTTGCTTACAAAGTTTTCTTCTATTTTCCCCATGCCACTTATTTCTACCAGGTTTATATTTTTCAAAATACAATTATATATTCAAATTATATATATATAATTATATATATTCAAATATATATGAAATTATATATTTCAAAATATAATGTATTTATGTATTGAATGAATGGGAAATGTACTTGATTCCTAAGCTCCAATTATATATTTGGGGTCTGGACAATTAGACTTAACTATTAAAAGTTAAGAGAGTAAGTGTGGTGATAGAAATACATCACACGACATAGCATATTGTACATCATAGCATGTAATAACTGAAAACCACGGTTATTGTCGTTATCACTTTCATGGAGACTGCCTTAAGATTCCTGCTCTTTCTCTCTGACAGACTTTTTAAGGTATCAGGTACAATAACTTTGGATAATGAGCTTTTGTGCATCAAAAAGAGAAAAAAGGGTAAATTATTGCTGGATGCAGGCATAAGCACAAGAAACAACCTAGCTGGGTTTCAGGGTCTTGATTTGTAAACAAGGGAATGAAAATCTCGCCAAAATACTTTGGCCCCAGTGTCTGATCAGGGACCTGCCGGACAGACCACGTTCCCCTTAGTGACTCATTCCTCCTTTGAAACTTTACAATATCCTCAGAGAGAAACAGTCATGTGCTTCTTGAATCTGATGTTTACCAAAAGGCTCTAAATAGCCTCTTTCCTTTCTCTATAAAAATACATAAGTATAATTGTCTCCATTTCCTCTTGATTGAACACAGTTCTTTCTGGCATTCTGGTCCCCACCCCCAATGTATTCTTATGATAAATCAACTGACTTTTTATAGACCTTGGAAATCTTGGTATTGGTATGAATTTTTGCTTCAGTGCTTCTGTAACACTGTGTGACAATTGGGGTCTGTCAACTGCATTCTATATTAGGGATTCCAAGTGTGTTAACAAAACCAGTTGTTCTCAGAGCTAGGCTAACATTCTATCTCTGTTCAGCCTAGCTCTCTGCACATCTCATGAGCAAGCAGGTGCTCCTCACTGCTGTAATTTCAGTGAACTTTATTGCCAGCCGCTGCAGATTCTGCAGTCTGTCTGTCTGATGGATGGCATCTTGCCCATTTTCTTGTGCCATGTCATGGTTTCATCACAGAAATGGTAGCTTGATTGTTTGGGATGTGACCTTTTGTTTGGATTTCCAGAAATGTCAGTAATGAGGTCTGAGTTGTAATTGATTTGACCTGTCTGAGGACAGAAAGTAAGCGAAGGGACATTTCTGACTAAAAGGAGTTTTTCTTCTTGGGACACCTGTAATTCCAAGACTATAGATATCACCCGAGAAAGACACAGAGGCTCAGAGCAGGAAGTCCAGAGGCTTTTCTAAGTCAGGACCATGACAGAAAATTGTAAAGAGGGCTCACCAAACACTTATTTGATTCTCATTTGACATCCCTATGAGCTTATGAAACTGATCATAAAGGACAAGACTTACATCACAGACGATTTCCATCCTATTCTATTGACCTATCTGATATTATACTCTGCTTCAAAGATAACCACATGAACATGTACAATTATATTTATGGTTATATATGCTTAGTAATACATCTTGTCAAAATAGTCAGATGGAAGTCACTTATGCTGACTTACTTCAGTGCTCTGTTTTCTCTCAAGAACAAACCCTTTTGAATTTTCATCTTTTCCCCCATTTTTGTCTGCTTTGGAGCTATTTCATTTGACTTGAAGTGCTCCCTTCGGAGGAAGGAGAGAGGCTCACATTGCCTACTGGGCTCATTAAGCTCAGAAAGTTTGGAGATCCTTAAGTCCCCTCGCTGTATTAGACACCAGGTAGTAATTACCGCAGAAAAGAGACTCGCCAGCCAGCACAGCTTCCTGTGAAGTGTCCAGGGAAGCAACTCTTTTGAGTTGTCATCCATGCTGGGAGGGGCTTTTTGGTGACGCAGCTGCCCTTGAGTCATCCAGGATCCTTGAAATAAGTCAAAAACTCACTGGTTCATTCACCCATCCTTGGATGGAATTACTTCCTAAGTCCATCCTATCTGGGATGAATAGACATTTGCTCGTGTTCCCCCAGGAAAGGTCATACAACATTATCTTTTTTTTCATTATCATCCCATTTTGTTGTTCAAAAGGCTTGTTAGAAAAATAGTGCATCACTGCCCACGCATGAGCATGAAGGGCCACGGGAAGCTTGCATTGGGAGATGAAAATGGTTGAAGAGAAGAAGGTGCTGAGTAGTACCAACATGATGGAAAGCAGCACACACAACATTATCTTACAAACTTGTTTTCAGTGGCATCGATTTTACATTTTTGACATTTAAAGCATCCACATTAAACTTTATCAAATACAGTTTCTTCCGCTTAGAATTTTCTAATTTGCTGTTACTTCTGCCATATCAAAATTTCTGAGGTCAAAATTTGCCACTGTAAATTTTAAGATGTTTGGTTTGTCTTTGCTTAGTACACGTGTGTGTGTGTGTGTGTGTGTGTGTGCGTGTTTATGCATGTGTGCAAGCACATACTCACATGCATATGGATGTACTTGTCATAGCAAATGTGTAGAGATCAAAAGATAAATTTGGGGACTCAGTTCTCTTCTACCACCCTGTGGCTCCTAGAGATTGAAGTCAGATCACTGGGCTTGGGGGTAAGCTCCCTAGACAAATTTGCCTTTTGGCTGTCCTGCAATCTTCAAGTTTTCTAAACACATTTTATGATAAAATGTGTAAGCTCACCAAGATTTTTTTATATTTTATTATATAATATCTGCTTTAAATCTCTTTTGGATCCAATAAAATTCATTATGAATCAGATAAGTGACCACTCATGCTTGTTTTTTAGTAAGTCTGGGAGATAATAATGAGTTGCTTTCTCTACATATTTCACAACTGAGTTGTTTAAAGGATTTAACAGTTTTATTACTAATCAGTTTCTTTCATGAGCTTCTGATCACATCGTATATCATGAACTCATTGTCCTTGATGGAACAAAGAACCAACAATCTGGTCAGAGTTGTGGAACTGAGGCATACCACTTCACCTTAGACTTCTGCAACCTTTGTCTTCAATTTAATTGTCTTTGGAGCTTGTGGACATTCATTCAACACATATTTATTGAGAACTGTCTGTGTCAGACACTCCACTTTCAAGCTTATGTCCATAGAACTCACAGTCTGGTTGGGAAGACAATGCAATGTTAGTCATTTTAACATATGATGAATAGTATAAGGAAAGTGCTGGGTACAAGGGCTTATGAAGCCCAACTTAACCTAATGGCCAAAGAGGTCTTTTTTTGTTTGTTTGTTTGTTTTGTTTGTTTTTTGTTTTTTCAAGACAGGGTTTCTCTGTGTTGTTTTGGTGCCTGTCCTGGATCTCGCTCTGTAGAGCAGGCTGGCCTTGAACTCACAGAGATCCACCTGGCTCTGCCTTCCGAGTGCTGGGATTAAAGGAATGTGCCACCACAGCCTGGCTCAAAGAGGCCTTTCTTAAAGAAGGATATCTGACTGAGTCTGAAGGATAAAGAACAACCACCCAGACGTCAAGAAAGGGAGAAGTGATAGAAGGTATAGAACGATCTATAGATAGACCATTCCAGGAAGTTCTATTGCTAAGCCATGGAGTGAGTGGAAAACTTGTCAAGGGATGAGCTTGGAGAAAGGGGACAACTGAGATCATGGGGAGTTACATAAATCATGTTAAACTTTGACATCTGTTTACTAGACACAGTGAAGTATCAGGATTGTTTTAAAAGAATCAATACTTTTAAAGGAGTGACATGATGGACTCTAAGGCATATCATGTAAAACAGTTCAAAAGTACAAAGTTGGAAGCACAGAGTTCAGCGAGGGTTGGCTGCTGTGGTGAAGGTAATAATGTAGGCTTGGCTTGTATAGCAGAAGCAAAATTGGGGGCAGGTGGATCAATGTGAAAAATATTTAGGGAGTAAGACCAATTTGGTAGTTGAATAGATGGAAACATCTAGAAATATCTGCATTTAGAATCATATTTACACATTGAGAGGGACTTGATTTTAAGTCTCCATGAGGCAAAAGAAGGTATTTAGTAGTAGACAATACATGTGTGGTTTTCATAAGCATCTCTTGGGTTCTCAGTAAGTCTTATTCACTTAGTATTTTTCTGTCTTAATGTCAGTTGATTTATCACAATATTGGTCTCAGCCACCTTAGATCATGTGCTGTCACCCTTTAAGTTAAACTTTTGGGGCCAGGAGAGAAGAAGGAAAAAGATGGGAGAGTTTGTTCCTGAACTTCAACCTAGATTCTTAAAAGAGAGCAAAGAATCAGAAAACAGCCTAAATTAGACAAAACCAGAAACTTAATCCTGTCTTCTCATCAGAGGACATATGGACCATCTTAAATTGTAGTGTCCAATCCAATTTTATATCTGACAAACCAAGTCAAGTGTTCAGCAAGGATTAGGAGGAGCAGTGATATTTTGCCACGCAGGCTCTTAAACAATAATTACGAGACCACGATGAATTCATTTGTCTGCAAAATATGTCGAGTTGTGAACAGGAGCTGCCAAAGTCTTCTTAGCACAAACAAGCATCTGAGCAGAAACCATTTGTTTGCCACGTGGTCAGAGCAGAGTCTCAGGTTTCCAGTGGGACTTCTGTCCTTACCGTATAAAGAGAGTGAGACTGTAAACAGTGCATATAAACCACACTTTAAAAATGTAATTTTTACGTGCTGTGTGCGGTGGCTCATACCTGTAAGCTTAACCTTGGGGAAGCTGAAGCAGGAGGGTCATAAATTCTACATCATCCTGGTATATTTAATGACACCTGGTCTACAAAGATAATATAGATTTACAGATGTTGTGGAATATTATTTGAAGATGTGTTGCTTTTGTTTATGTTGCATTTGTTTAACTCTGTGAGGCTGTGCTCCTGTGCCTGTCTGAAACACCTGATGGCCTAATAAAGAACTGAATGGCCAATAGTAAGACAGGAGAGAGAAATAGGTAGGGGCTGGCAGGTACAGAGGATAAATAGAAGGAGAAATCAGAGAGGAAAAGAAGAAGTAGCCAGAGGAAGAGAAGGACTCCAGGAGCCAGCCACCTAGCTACTCAACCAGCCGTGGAGTAACAGCAAAAGCAAGATTACAGAATTAAGAAAAGGAAAAGGCCCAGAGGCAAAAGGTAGATGGGATAATTTGAAGTTAAGAAAAGCTGGCATGAAACAAGCCAAGCTAAGGCCAGACATTTGTAATTAAGAATAAGCCTCCTTGAGTGATTTATTTGGGAGCTGGGTGGTGGGCTCCCCAAAAGAGAAAAAAACCCAACACATACAGAAAAGAAAAATGGCCACTCAATTCTTGTGAAAACGAGAAGAAAAGGTGGGGGAGAGGAGGAGCTGGAAAGATGGCTCAATGGTTAAGAGCACATGCTGCTTTTCCAGAGGACCTGAGTTCAATTCCCAGAACCCTCAGCTGATGGCTCATGACTGTCTGTCACTCAAGCTATATGGGCACCACACTCATGTGCACATACATACAAACAAGCACATAATTTAAAAAAATAACAAAAATAAATCTAAAAAAAACCCACCCTGTTTCTTTTATGAATGCATCAGATCGTTATCTTAATACTTTGTCCATAATCTTTACTTTTTGGTCATTTAACACTAGGTCTCCATATAGGCTAAAAAGAGGGTATTAATTAACATTCTATATGATATTCCAATCTCTAGTCCATAGGACAGGCCCTCTAGAGTTTCATATGGAGGTCTCTGTTGAATTAGAAGCAAAGCACAAAGGTTTCCCTATGCCTGCGACTAATTTCAGTGGAGGTCCATGAAATGCTGGCCGCGCATCCTCTCCAGGGCTTTTATTAAGGGAATAACTGCCCTGACTCAGGATAAACAGAGAGTTGGATATCGAAGGGAGGAATTAAATCCAGAGAAATCAGAGAAAGTATTGTGAGAAAAGAAGGTGTAGTGTACTAGCTGACAGTTTTCCAAGCTGCTTTTGGTTTTAAACACATAAAACACAACTTATTTTTTTTAATATGTAGGTGTTGGGAAGCATTTCCTCCTTGGGTGGGGGCAGTTGGCTTCTATTCACTCCCTTCAGAGCTGTGAACTCCCTCTAACTTGGAGACTAGTCTCCTCTCACTACATATCATTTCCAAACTTCTTGAAAAACGAGGTGTCAGACACCAACATGATTTTAATTTGGCAAACAGTTCAGGAAACTGATCGCTTTGAACATCTCTGTCCTGAGCAGCGCAATTGAACACCACAGGAATGACTATTCATTTCAGAATAGGAAATCTAACCAATAGCTCTAAAAATATTTTTGAAGTTCATAACCTGGCCAAAATTGGTGTCTGTTCCCTTTTGTGTCATCCTGGACACATTGCCCCATGAAACTATTTTCCATTTTAGTTCTGATTTGTACCTACAAACATTCCCCCCCATCTCTCTTTCTTGCCTTCCATCCATTTCCTTCCTTCCTTCCTTCCTTCCTTCCTTCCTTCCTTCCTTCCTTC
>CABHPH010162162.1:66931-81756 GCA_902168325.1 Peromyscus nudipes | reverse complement strand
ATTCATAGATTGGTGCCTAGCCCAGTTGTCATCAGAGAGGCTTCATTCAGCAACTGATGGAAACAAATGCAGAGATCCACAGCCAAACATTAGGCAAGCTCAGGCAATCCTGTGGAATAGGGGGAGGAAGGATTGTAGGAGCCAGAAGGGTCAACACAAGAAAACTCACAGAATAAACTAACCTTGGCTCACAGGAGCTCACAGAGACTGAACCAACAACCAGGGAGCCTGCATGGGGCTGACCTAGGCCCTCTGCACATACAGTCTTGTAGCTTGGTTTTCCTGTGAGATTCCTAACAGTGAGAGCAGGGGCTGTCTCTGGCTCTTTTGCCTGCGTTTGGGACCCTATTTCTCATACTGGGTCGTCTTGTCTAGCCTTAATATAAGGGAAGGTGTCTAGTCTTACTGCAACTTGATATGCCATGTTTGGTTGGTATCCGTGGGAGGCCTGCCCCTTTCTGTAGAGAAATGGAGGAGGAGTGGATGGGGGAGGGGTAGAGAGAAGATGGGGGAAGGGATTGGGAAGAGAGGAAACTCTGGTCAGGATGTAACAAAAAATTAAAAAGAATATTATTAAATAAAGATTAGATTCTGATATGAAAGGATAAAAGAATAAAACCTAAGAAGAAGTTTAGAATATACAGAGTATTAAAACGATGCAACTTTACTGAAAATAATAAAGAGTATTTGAATTAACTGAGGGAGAGCATGTGCTTCTTAAGGCATTCTTCAATATTGTAACATGCCAATTCTTTCCTAACCATTTTAATGCAGTAGGGCTCAAGCAATGTATTTGAATAACCTTATACTTTTAAAAATGGAATAGTGAAATCCTAAACGCTACGCCCAAGATATTTTTGTAAAATTTCAATGGAAGCATAATATACATACAAACATATTAGAAGTATACAATGAATTCTTCAGCTGTTTTTTTTAATTGCCTAAATTCCAAAGTTTATTTGAAATAGAAATGGAGCAACATAGTAATATATTGCTATAGTATAACATAACATAATAATATATAATAATATCCCATATTACTTCAATAAGAATTAAAGGATCCGTATCAGATCAGGACACTCCAAGTTCTCAGCACAAAGGAGATTTATTTGCCCCAGAGGGACAAAGAACAGGGAATAGCCGGGCGGTGGTGGCGCACGCCTTTAATCCCAGCACTCGGGAGGCAGAGCCAGGCGGATCTCTGTGAGTTCGAGGCCAGCCTGGTCTCCAAAGCAAGTTCCAGGAAAGGCACAAAGCTACACAGAGAAACCCTGTCTCAAAAAACCAAAAAAAGAAGAAAAAAAAAGAACAGGGAATAAGAGACAAAGGTAGGAGATAGAGGATGAGGAGAAGGAGAAGGGAACATGGGAGAGGGGGGCAGGGGTATTTGTCCCAGAGAAGGAACAAAGGACTGTCTCTGGATAGAGGGGAGACAGGACTGGGCCATAAGAAAACAGTGGTTTAAAGGTAAAAGGGGAAACCCCATGTTAGGATGAGTTGTTTAATTTTAATTGGGCATGTTAATTAGGTGAGCCAAAGGGGACTTTTGATTACCGGACTTCAATACTTCGATAGCTGAACCTTGGTAGTCAGCCTCAGGAGGAAGAAGTGGCCAAATAAGGAAGTAGACCTTGGTGGCTAGCTTTAGGAATGTAGTTTAACATTTTTTTTTTAGAAGGCAGAGGGAATGGGGGAGAAGGGCAAAGCCTACCTGAGCCATGCTTGTCATGCTTGGGCTGGGGAGAGTCCCTTCAAAGAAGACAATAATTTTGGAACTGTCATAGCCCTATAGAAAGCAGTATAAACTAAAACTTCAAAAGACAAACTTAAGAGTAGATGCATTAAAAATGTGATAGAGTGTTTCAAGCTGCTAAATTGATAGATTTAGAAAATAGTGTTAGGATAATTGTGAAACAAGTATTCAACTGGCCATTTAAATAATAAATATATAAAACCAGAAATGAATACACAGTTTAAACCCAAGATGAAAAAATGCAACGGAAAAGATAGATTTATCTCCGTATACTTAGTCCATCTCTATGGAAAGTCTCATAAAATTAAACAACAGTTGGAAGGAAGTGTTTGAAGTGTTGATGATGATATCCCAGCTAGCCTGAAAGGACTGGAGTGTGCTCTCTGCTATTGCATAGGCAGAGTCTGGAGTCTGATGGCTTGTACTTGAACATGAAATGTCCCAAAGGCCAGCTAGGATAGACTAAACGTTGGCTGAGAAGAGGAGTCTTATACAAGAAAAAGTCTTCTCCAGGAGTCCCCAGAGGAGCCGGGGGAGCAGAAGGTGATGTTTCAGCTTACTGAAATAAAAACTTTGGATAAATTAGATGTTTAGTTAGGCAAAGGGTGAGTGAATGATTCCTCCCACAACACTCAGAATCAGAAGTTCAGAGGGCTCCACCCTGCAATGCAGACAGGAGTATTTATAAACAGAGAAGGAAGCAACTTCCAAAAGTGCTCTTGTAGCTGGTTGTTTTTGCTTTTTTGGCTCTTTGAGGGCCTTTTGCTCTTGGGGGGCCCACCACCCAGCTCCCAAATAAATCACACACAGAGACTTAATCTTTCTTATAAATGCCCGGCCTTAGCTTGGCTTATTTCTAGCCAGCTTTCTCAAATTATCCAGTCTACCTTTTGCCTCTGGGCTTTTTCCTTTTCTTACTTCTGTATATCTTACTTTCACTCTTACTCTGTGGCTGGCTGGGTGGCTGGGTGACTGGGTGGCTGGGCACTAGCTTCCTCCTCTCCTTGTTTTCTTGCTCTTTCTTCTCCTCCTAGATTTCTCCTTCTATTTAATCTCTCTGCCTGTCAGCCCCACCAATCCTTTCTCCTGCCTTGATATTGGTCATTCATCTCTTTATTAGACCATCAGGTGTTTTAGACAGGCACAGTAACACAGCCCACAGAGTTAAACACATGCAACAGAAAAGAATGCAACACATCTTTGCATCATTAAACAAATGTTCCACAGTATAAACAAATGTAACATGTCTTAAAATAATATTCTACAATATGGTCTAATTGGTTACAATTGGGTATTTGCTTTATTCAGAGTATGGCATGGTCAGACATTGCTTTGCCTGGACAGAGTTGTATCTGTTGACAACCTGTGATTGGCTGAAGCTTGGCTGCTATGATTGGCGAGGGCCGTACTCAAGGCAGGTTGCAGTTAGCGGAGTTAAAGCTGAAGATACGAAGACAGAGACTGTAGGCTGATGTTTAGCCTCAGCGCAACCCTGCTGAAAGATCCTGGTCATGCATAGTACCCCAGAGTGTTCTCATCTTGTATTTAGGCTTTTTCATACCAGCTTCTACCAGTTAGTCTTTCATTTTAGGCCACCACAGCGTTTGGACAGGCTCTCTTTGAAGATAATTCTTTGGGGGGAGGGGGGAGGACAGGTATTCGTTCTTAGCCTCAGGAGAGCAAGAGCACTAGAAGAGGAGGGGCACTGTTGAGGCAGCCTTAGCAGCTTTTACAGTAATTCACTCTCCCTGATTACGTTACTCAACTCTTTTGAAGCTCATGTCTCCACATTTGTGATGAGTAAAATTGTATGGGAGATAAGGAATTGTAAGAGAGATCACAGGAAATTATTTCTGTCAGGATCCTAGCCCAACAAAACACCCAACTGTGAGAAGTTCAAGAATGCAACAGGTCTAAACACTTACTAGGAGGCTGGGAAGATAGATCAGTGGAAAAAGCGTTTGCTGTATGTGGTGGTTTGAATAAGAATGGCCCCCATGGGCTCATAGATTTGAATACTTGGTCACCAGGCAGTGGTACTATTAGGAGGTGTGGCCTTGTTGGAGTAGGTGTGGCCTTGCTGGAGGAAGTATGTCACTGGGGGTGGGCTTTGGGGTTTCAAATGCTCAGGTTAGGCCCAGCATCTTTCTTTTTGCTTACTGCCTGTCTACTGGATGTAGAACTCTCAGCTACCTTTTCAGCACCACGTCTGCCTGCCTGCTGCCATGCTTCCCACCATGATGATAATGGACTAAACCTGAATGTAAGCAAGCCCCAATTAAATGCTTTCTTTTATAAGATTTGCCATGTGTGGTGATTTGAAAGAAAATGGCCTTTAAAGGGAGTGGCACTATTAGGAGGTGTGGTCTTATTGGAGTAGGTGTGGCCTTATTGGAGCAAGTGTGCCACTGTAGAGGTGGGCTTTGAGATCTCATATATGCCTAGGTTACCCCCGTGTCTTAGACCACTTCCTGTTGCCTGCAAGTCAAGATGTAAGGACTCTCAGCTACTTTGCCAGCACCATGTCTGCCTGCATGCCACCTTGTTGCACCATTGATGATAACGGATAGATTAAACTTCTGAAAATGTAAGCCACCCCAATTAAATTCTTTTTCCTGTATAAGAGTTACCATGGTTATGGTGTCTCTTCACAGCAATAGAAATCCTAACTAAGACACCATGGTCATGACATCTCTTCACAGCAATAGACCACTAAGACACTGTGCAAGCATGGAGTCTTCAGATCTCCAGCAACCACAAAATAGGAAAAATCACCAAGATTGTTAAACACAAGTGAAGAAATCCAACTGTCTGGAACATAAGAATTTTTTTCACTATAATTTTAGAAATGCAAACTTTACTGAGCTGTCATTTATTTCTTATGAGGGACAAAACCAAACTAATATTCACTCCTTGTTGACCCAGTAGCCATGTAAGAACAGAATGTGACATCTATGGTCCTGTTAAGAATGCAAGTTGATGAGTTGGCTCACTGGAAATCTATCTGAAATGTTAGAACAGGAAAACCCTTCTGAACTGTGCCTTTTCACTGCCAAGTATTTACTTGTGGCAAATTTGATTCAAAACTTAAAGATACAAGGAAGTGCAAGATTCTTTTGGATATTGAAAACTGGGCATTGAACTAAAAGGCTAATAAAATAGGAAGGGATAGTGATGGCAAAGCAGATCTTAAACAATTATGGTAGAAAAGCATAATCACTGATGCAGAAGTAACTAACTTCCATCAGAGGAGCAGACAAGGTCGTATCCAGACAATAGAGTCAAATGTTAGCTTGGGACTTGCACACACTGGTGCTGATTTTCTCCACGCTCTTGGCTATGTTGCTTTCCTTGTGTTTATTTCTCTCTTTCCTGTCTCTGCACATGAATAAGTAAACCAACAATAAGTTCAAAATATCAGGCTTTCTGGTAGATCTCTGTAGGTAGCATCCTTAATCAGAATGGCCTTCAGTCATAGTCCTAATTCTCCCAAACATAAATTTTGACTCATAATGAAATATTTGGGAATATATAAAGAAGAATATCAATTAGAGTGAAGCAAACAGATTCTGTTAAGCATATTAAACAACAGCAACACAACAAAAAGATCACTGTAAACAATGAATGTCCATTGTGCTGAATAGAGGATTTCCTGTGAGATATGAGTGATTGTTTAGGCAATTATCTTAGAGCCCTGCTTTGAGAACTGATTTTCACTTATTGGATGAATTATTTTGTAGCCAACTTATTCTGCCTTTAGACTCATTTCACATTCAGCAAACACACTCCATCGGGCAGATTCTTGATGGGAAACATGACTAATACTACAGGGTAAAGAAGAGAGTTTAGGAGAGATGGATTACAAAGGTAAGTGGAAACTTTGGAAAAACAGAAGCCGGGCTGGCGAGAGACAGGCTACCTCCCTTAGGTTGAAGGAGCAGTAGGGACTGTTCCTCTCTCAGAACATTCAGAGAGCTGTAGGAGGGAAGCTAGGAAAGGAGTGGAAGCTACACCAGTCAGGCTGACTTCAGCTCTTCAGTGGGCTTTCATCTGGGAGCTCTTCCATATCAGCACACATTTCCACAGTCATCATTGCAGGGGAATGGAGCAGAGAGTAGCAACCACAGCTCATGCAACAGCTAGAAGGGAGGCATCACACTTTCTCATATATAGGGCTTAAATTGATTTTTCAGATCTTTTATTTCATTTATTTATTTATTTATTTTCTTATTTATTTGTGTGTGTGTGTGTGCGCGCGCGCGTCCCTCACTTGCCACATGTGGGTGCCTGTGGAGGTCAGAAGACGTCAGATCCCCTGGAGCTGAAATTACAGGCAGTGGTGAGATGCCAAATTTAAGTGCTAGGAAATGAATTCTGGTTCTCTGGAAGATCAGAAAGTGTGCTTAACTGCTGAGCCATCTTTCTAGCCCAGGAAGTTGTAATTTCTCTGCTTTTCTTAGCAGTTTGGCTAGAGATGTTTCCTTTCCCCTTTAGGCTCTCTCCTTACCCTGATCCTGTTCTCTGTCCTGGTAGCTGACCTGGATGGTCTGCACTAGGAGGTCTCTACATTCAGCAAATGGAAAGATGTATAGGGTGGAGCAGAGTGAGAGCTTCAGCTACCTTCCCAAGAAGGCTGAGTGCCTGGAGGTCAGTCAGGAAAAGAAACCACTACCAAAAAAGGACTTATCAAAACAAAAGAAGTTAGCATCTCCCAGCCAAAATGTGGGCAGCGGCTCTGGCCTGGAAAGGTTTCCACCAGAGTCAGAGGGGTGGAGAAATGATGGTGTTTTTAGCTAGTTCGTGGGACACCAAGGTTCTAAACAAGGTAGAGTCCACAGAAAAGTTGGTGCGTCCTGGTGTGCTTGGTGGAACACAAATAGGAGATTGCAAAGAAGTCTGTAGAAGCTTCCACCATGTGCCTAAAGCTGGACTGGAGGCTGAGATGAGCAGCATCAACCCTGAAAAAAAAATGAGGTGAAGGCTGATTGGGAAAGAGAAAACCAACAGAGCCCACGAGAGACATTTGCATCTGTCTGTCACAGTGTCCAATGCACACCACCTTCAAAACACAGGGTTCTTTCTTGCAAATCTTATGTGAGCTCCTCTGCATATTAATTCTTACCTGAAATTGTCCCAGGGCAGGGCTCCTGGAAAACTGACTTCCCAGCCATGGACAGAAACAGGTATTAAGTTGACATCTGTCAGATCCTGCCTGACCCCTGACTGAGAACTGCTGTTCCTCTGAGAGTGCCTATTTTTTTTTATGACTGCTGGACCCAGTGTTTTATTTGGGGGCCTAAAAATAGACACAGTTTCACTGCCACCCCACATTTTAATGCTCTACCCTTCCCACCCCCATCTTAATGTTCTATTCCCTAGAGAGTCCCTGAAACTCTCTTTACCCTTCAGAATGATGCTCTGTTTGGACACAGAATGGCAGTTGGTTAGCCAGCAACAAGGGGGAGATCATAGCAAAGCTGGAGAGCTTAGCATCTCTCAGCCAATAACCAGAACATCCAGAAGAGCAACGTTTTGAAAAGACATTTGCTCAAAACTAGGAAAAGGAGACAGTTTCTTGTCTTTATGCTTGATTTTTTTTTTAATGAGCCTTACCATATCTTTCAGGCAAAACAAACCCATTGTACTATGATGGAGATGAACGATGACATTGGGATGTATGTCAGTTATATGTTGTGGTATATTCTTAGACAAAGAAATGTCATTATCTCAGACACACTTCAAGCACAGCCCTCCTCAGTCCCTGGTCTTACAAATTCCTCCATCCACTTCTTTCCGATAGGAAGTTCAAGACTTTATCTGCTTCCCCACCTGTACAGTGGCAGCTTACACTACACTATATACTAATCGTTCATAAGTTCATGAAACTTCAATCAAAACTGTGCCCTCTATTTATGCAGTAAATGTTGGAGTGGCCTTTTGGAAATACTAGGAGGAATATATCTTGAAAGAAATTTTAACTCCCTGTTTGACTAAGAAAATCAAGGCCAAACCTTTTGTGTGTGTGTGTGTGTGTGTGTGTGTGTGTCTGTGTGTCTGTGTGTGTCTGTGTGTGTCTGTGTGTGTGTGTGTGGTTTTTCAAGACAGATTTTCTCTGTGTAACAGCCTTGGCTGTCCTGGAAATTGCCTTGTAGACCAGGCTGGCCTTGAACTCACAGATATCTGCCTGCCTCTGCCTCCCGTGTGCCACCACAGAGGTGTGAGCCACCACGTCCAGCTCAAACATTTTTTACTAACACTTTTGAAAGCATTATATAGGAGAGTGATTGACCCTAATCACCCCACAGCCTAGGCCAGAGGTGGGAAATAACAACCGATGGAACAAACTGAGCCTGTTTTGTTGAAATGTAGCCACGCTTATTGGTTTATGTACCCTTGTCACAGTGCTTTCTCACTGTGGTGGCACAGTTGAATGGTCTGCAGCAGAGATCAAAGACCCACAAAAACAGGAATCTTTACCCCTGGAATCTTTATTGATAACGGTTGCCAACCCCTGGTCAAAGTAAGAACATTTGCTAGCAGCTCTCTCCAAGCAGCCTCTTTTTCAGAAGGATTTGCCCCGAGGTCCTGCCGCAGGCTGACAAAGTAGAAATACATGTCGTTTTTTTAAACTGTGAAAGGAGTCATATGTGAAGGAACACTTGAAAAAAATGTCCTGGCAGCCTGGGGGTGATTTAACTATGGTCTTTATTATGCCAATGGCCTCGTACAAATTGACTATTGTTATTTGTAAAATTCCCTGGGAGGATATTCGGAACACCATAACTTCTACCCAAAAGATTCCTAAAGTTAGGGATCATGACCGTTAATTGTGACCATCATGATAAAATTTAGGAATCACCGTGGATGGGCCGACAAGATGAGTCAGGAGGGAAAGGTTACTTGGTAAAGGGAGAGCACTGACTCCTGCAAGTTGTCTTCTGTGTGCATGAGCATTTGAACACTCACATACACATAATAAATGAAGTCACTGTGGAAACAGACCTCTGGGCTCAGCAGTGAAGGATGATTTCTTGATTGGGTCAATTGAGATGGGAAGACACACCCTAAATGCCAGACTAAATGAAAAGGAGAAAGCCAGCTGAGTGCCAGCGTTTATTTATCTCTCTGTTTGCTGACCTGTAATGTGACTGCTGCCTGAAGCTCTTGACACTACTCCTTTCCCGTCATGAGAGACTATATCCTCAAACTGAAAGCTTCCTTAAGGTGCTGTTCTCAGGCATTTTTGTCTCAGCAACAAGGCAAGCAATGAATACAGAGATTATTAAATGTTAAAATTAAAGCCGAAGAAAGGAAAAAGACCCTAGTCTGTGAGATTAAGAGATTAGAAAATGTACCGGGTGGTGGTGGATGCACGCCTTTGATCCCAGCACTCGGGAGGCAGAGGCAGGCAGATCTCTGTGAGTTCGAGGCCAGGCTGGGCTACAGAGTGAGTTCCAGGACAGGCTCCAAAACTACACAGAGAAACCCTGTCTTGAATAATCAGAGAGAGAGAGAGAGAGAGAGAGAGAGAGAGAGAGATTAGAAAAATGCACAATACAGTTGTAGAATTTAACATGTAATAGTCTATGTTATTAAATAACATAGACTCTCCTCACCCCTATAATATCATTCCTTCAAACAAACAAAAAACTTTGAATGTCTTCTGCAAGCAACTTGTTGAGAGCAGTGCAGGAGAATTGGACATCCAACAATGAGCAATGCCAGCTCTCCGTCCTGTTCTTCAGGGCCTCGGGATGTTGGGACCCCAGAGCTATGAAGAATTCCACAGTGGCTGGACACATGGGCTCTGCAGCGGATACTTTCAACTGTGGAGTCGCAAGGTACTTCATGAACAAACATATAAACCTGCCATGATCTTCCCATGTGCCTCAAATGTCAAACTTGGATCTAGAAAGATCTAGAGATGGAACCCAGCAAAGAACCTCAGGAACAGACTAGGGTTTAAAGAAATAAGTCTTAGGTTCACAACAGAAAAAAAAATATTGATGAGTAAAGACATTAGGAAATAAGTCTTAACTCTTTCCTTGTAGCTCTGAAGGGTTCAAAGTCTACCTGCTCACTCTTGGTTTCCCTCTTAGACAGGTGTTCAACAGACAGCCTTAATGATTAATCAGCCCTAGGACAGGCTGTGCTGGGGCAAGGGACTTCATTTTGCTTTTACAGACAAGGACTTGAGAAGTCACTACACAGACTGAGAACACATTTCTGGGTGTCTGACTCCTGCTCTGTTTTCCTCCAAGTTAGCCTGCTTCCTTCCCTGTAGGCCCCAGAACCAGGGCTTGAACCCACTGGATGTTATCTCATACACTGCATGACCTCATCATTTGGGGGAATCTGCTTGTGCTTCCTTCTCTTTGAAATGGTCACAGTTCCTGCTCACTCCTCTTCACAGGGAAACTGAAGCTCAAACGTAAAGTAAGTATGCCGTTGTGATTCAGTAGATTCAACACAATTTATCTTCCTTCGTCTTCCTACATTTAAAAAAAAAAAAAAGCAAACTACAACAACAACAAAAAGTCAACCACCCAGCACAGTGTCTTAAAAAGAAACAGCAATAATTACATTAGCTGCTTACAATGCCTATCTACAAGATATTAAGGCCCTAGATCTAAATTTCATTTTCATTTCTTTGTCCTAAGAATGAAGGAATACCTGAATTTTTTTTTTTAAAAAAAAAAAAAAACTTTACACATTTATTTATTTGGATATGTGGGTAGCCATGGAGCAGTCAGAAGACAGCTACTGACAGTTTTCTCTTCCCATTGTGCTGATCCTGGATATCTAACTCTGGCCATCGGACATGATAACATGCACCTTTACCCCCTGAGCTATCTTACTTGCGGTAGGATATCTGAATATTTTTGATGGGCTTGGTGACTTATAGTTTCTTTTAGCTTTTATGTAGACCTGGGGTAAAAAGTGTACTTCCTAAAAATGTTTTTTATTAATGAGCTTAAAAAAAAAGATGGGTTGCATTTGTTTATGCTACATTTGTTTAACTATGCAAAGCTGTGTTGTTTTTGTTTATGCTGCATATAACTATGTAAAGATGTGTTGCTTTTTATCTTGCCTGCCTAAGGAACCTGACTGGTCTAACAAAAAGCTGAATGACCAATAGCTAGGCAGTAGAGGGATACACAGGGCTGGCAGGCAGAGAGAATAAGTAGGAGGAAGAATCTAGGCTCAAGAGGAAAGATGGAGGGAGAAAGAGAGGGAGACACCTGGGGCCAGCCAACCAGGCAGCTGCCAGCCAGTCAGCTGTAATATAACATGAAACCAAAGACGTAATGCCTATATCCTTCCCTTCCAATGACTTTTGAGCTTCCAAATGAACTTTAAGATTTTTTTCTATTTGTGTGCTGGAAATTTGATTGGATTGTGCGGAACCTGTACATTGCTTTTGGTAGGATAGCCATTGTCACAATATTAATTCTTCTAATCCATGAGAAGGGTAAATCTTGATTAGTTTTTGTCTTACTTTTTCTCACTATAAGACACTACAACCAAGGCAACATACAGGAAAAGAGTTTATTTGGAGCTTACAGCACACAGGGTTAGAGTCTGTGGCCATCTTTGCAGGGAGCATGGCAGCAGGCAGACATAGCACTGAAGCAGTAGCTGAGAGCTCACATCTTGATCCACAAGCAAGGCAGAGAGAGCTAACTGGGAATGGCATGGACTCTTGAAACTTCAAAACCCAACTGCAATGACACACCTCCTCTACCAAGGCCTCACCTCCTAATCCTTCCCAAAGAGTCCCATCAACTGGGGCCAAGAATTCAAATATATTAGCCTATGGGGGCCATTCTCATTCAAACCACCACAGTTTTATCAGATTTTTAAAAATATTTCTAGACTATTTAGGCTTATATATATACATTATACTATATGTATACACACACACACTCACACACACACACTATTTTGCCATTTTGAACAGACATAATTTTTTCCCCAACTTTGATGCCTTTGGTTTGTTTTTCTTGTCAAATGGCTCTGGCTAGACCTTCTAGAATGATACTAAAGAAGGGTGATAATGATAATCATCCTTGCCTTGGTCCTGATTTTACCTAAATTTCTCAGCCTTTCACCATGAGTATATTTATTGTAGGCCTTTCACATAGTCCTTTTATTTTATTGAAATAGTTTTCTTTTAGTCAGACTGTGGTATATCATGTTGTTTACTTTTCGTATTTTGAGAAATGAAATCCACTGAATGCAGCTAACATTGTTTTGCTAATATTTTGTTGGTTATTTTTTGCATCAGTGTTCATATGACACACTGGTCAGTGGTTTTCTTTTTTGCTGTATCTTTGTCAGGCATTGGTATTGGTGTAATACTAGTGTGGTAGTTTCAATGAGAGTGGCCCTCATAAGCTCATACATTTGAATACTTGGCCCCAATTGGTGGTACTCTTTGGGAAGGATTAGGAGGTGTGGCCTTGGTGGAGGATGTGTCACTGGAAGAAGGCTTTGAGGTTTCAACAGCCCATGCCATTCCCACTCAGCTCTCTCTTTCTTGTGCTTGTGGATCAAGATGTGAGCTCTCAACTCCTGGCTCCGAGCCATGCCTGCCTGCCTGCTACCATGGTCCCTGTCGTGATGGTCATGGACTCTGACCCTCTATAACTGTGAGCCCCAAATTAAACACTATCTTTTCTAACTTGCTTTGGTCATGGTGTTTTATCATAGCAACAGAAAAGTAAGACAGACAGCTTGCCTCATAGAATGAGTGAGGAATTACTCTCTGATTCTATTAGCTGTTTAATTATTTGGTAAAGAATATCAGTGAACTCAGCCGGGCGGTGGTGGCGCACGCCTTTAATCCCAGCACTTGGGAGGCAGAGACAGGCGGATCTCTGTGAGTTCAAGGCCAGCCTGGTCTCCAAAGTGAGTTCCAGGAAAGGCGCAAAGCTACACAGAGAAACCCTGTCTCGAAAAAACAAGAAACAAAAAAAAAAAAAAAGAATATCAGTGAACTCATAAGCTCTGGAGCATTCTTTGTTGAGAGGTTAATTTATTACTTATTCAATGTCCTGAGTAGCTATAGGTATGGTTAAATTTTCTATTAATTTTTTTGAGAATTTCATACACGAATATAATGTTTTCATGAAAATCATCTCCAAAATCCTCCCCTCCAACTTCTCTCAACACCCATCCTCACCTCTTCTCCCTACCAACTTCATGTACTCTCTTTCAATATTGGTGTTTGTTTGTTTTGGTTTTTGAAACAGGCTCTCTCTATGTCATTCTGGCTGGCCTACACCTTGCTGTGTAGACTGAGCTGGCCCCAGGCTCTGAGATCTGCCCGCCTCTGCCTTCTGAACGCCGGGATCAAAATGATGGCGTGTGCCATCATGCCTGGCTCCCGTACTCCCTTTTAAATCCCACTGAGTCCACTTGGTGTTTTCAGGATGTGCATGGATGTAGGACCATTCTACAGTCTATCAGGGACCACATCTAAACAAAACTGATCCCGCCTCCCCCAGCATTCCCTGGTTGCCAATAGCTCCTGAGCTGGTGGTAAGACTTCACAAGGTCCTCCCCCAAGCGTGATAGAATTTTATGCAGCTTGATCGTGTTTAGGTCCTGTGCATGTAGTCACAGCTGCTTTCAGTTATATGTGCAACACCTCTATCATGTCCAGAAAACACTGTTTCACAGTGGTCTGCTGCAAGCTGCAGAACTCCACTAACTCTGGCTCTTAGAATATGTTTCTTCCCCTTTTCCTGTGATGACCCTTGAACCTTAGAGGAATGAGGTATGAAATAGATGTCCTATTTAAGGGTGAGCACTTCAGAGTCTTTTATTCTCTGCATTTTAACTAGTTGTGGGTTTCTATATTGCTGTCTACTGCAGAATGGAGCTTCTCTAGTGAAGGCTGAGAGGTGTACTGTGTTTATGTGTATAAACATTTAGGGGGCAGTTAAGACAATGTCCATTTAGCAGAGTAATAGTGGTAGGTTCTCTCTTAGGGCTTATGGCCTGCCCAGCCACAGGTCCTTGGCCCAGTTTAAAATATGAGGCATGAATTCCATCTGATTTTGTGTTGATAGGTTTGGTCTCTCTGGAAATGTGTCCATTTAATAAGTTGTCCAATTTGTTGAAGTAAAACTGTACACAGTACTCTTAAAATTATTCTTGGTTCTATACAGTCAGCATTAAAGTCTCTTCCCTTTCTTATCTGAGTAATTTGAGTCTTCTCCATTTTTAAGTCTATCTAGCTAAATATCTACCAATTTTATTGACATTAAAAAGCAACTTTTGGATTCAATTTTTTTCTGTGCTCTAAGTCATGTAACCTCCTCCAACAATTACGCACATCCTAATTCTGTGGATGTTTTTCCATTTGAATAATTTTTGTACATTTCATGCAAATGAGGCATTTGCATGTGATAACTGAAAAATTAGACTCTCCTTCCCATTCATTGCTTACTGTTACTTGTTTTTGTTTTATTTGTTGGTTTCGCGAAATTATTGTATGCTGCGTGTTCCAGTGATCAGCCTGGTATATAAACCTAAGATCTTCTCAAGTCTTTTCTTATCCTCAGCATTCCCCTGAGTATATTCGTTACTTTTGTGGCACTGTGACCCAAATGCTGACACAACTTACGGGTGTAAAAGTTTACTTTGCCCCATAGTTGAAGAGAAATTTCAGTCCACCATGGCGGTCCTCCACTTGGAGGCAAGTGCAGCCCATGCTACTATGATGGCAGAAGTGACAGGACACAGTTTGGTCACACGGCAGCGACGGGAAGCAGAGAAAGGCTCACCCCTAGTGACCTACCTTCATCATGGGTCCTACTTCCTGAAGGTTCCATGTTCTTCAAAATAGCGTCACAGTTCAAGGACCAAACACTCAAAAGCATGAACCTTCATATATATTCATAACACTGAATATTTTTGGTTACTTTCTAATTTTCTACAGATATGTAATTATTTTTTAAATGTCTTCATTTAAAAAATATTTTTATTACTTCTTTGAGGATTTTACGCTATACTTTTTTTTTTTTTTTTTTTTTTTGGTTTTTCGAGACAGAGTTTCTCTGTC